>CAUYQV010144895.1:0-33924 GCA_963574575.1 Galagoides demidoff | reverse complement strand
TATCATTCAGCATAAGGTTATTTAGCTTCCATGTTTTTGTATGAGTCTGCAGATTCCTGTTGTTACTGAGTTCAACTTTTATTCCATGATGGTCTGAGAAGATGCAAGGAATAATTTCTATTCTTTTAAATTTGCTGAGGTTTGACTTGTGACCTAAGATGTGATTGATTTTGGAGTATGTTCTCTGGGCTGATGAGAAAAATGTGTATTCAGTTTTGTTATGATGAAATGTTCTGTAGATATCTGTTAAATCCAAATGTTGAATGGTTAAGTTTAAATCTAAAATGTCTTTCCTAAGCTTCTTATTGGAGGATCTATCCAATACTGCCAAAGGAGTGTTGAAATCTCCAACTATTATGGAGCTGGAAGAAATCAAGTTGCTCATACTTGTTAGGGTATCTCTTATAAATTGAGGTGCATTCTGGTTGGGTGCATAAATATTAATAATTGAAATATCATCATATTGACTATTCCCCTTAAGAAATATAAAGTAACCATCCTTATCTTTGCTTACTTTTGTTGGTTTAAAGCCTATTGTATCTGCAAATAAAATTGCAACACCTACTTTTTTCTGCTTTCCATTTGCCAGGTATATAAATGACCATCCCTTCACCCTGAGTCTATATTTATCTTTTAAGGTAAGATGAGATTCTTGTATGCAGCAGATATGTGGCCTGACTTTTTGTATCCAGTCATCCAACCTGTACCTCTTTAGAGGACAATTTAAGCCATTCACAGTAATTGAGAATATTGATAAGCCTGATAAAATTTTGGGCATTGAGTTTTTGAAAGTCCAGTGGACATTTTTAATCCTTTCACCATTGTGGAAGTTGGAATTTGATCAAACATTTCTGAGTGAGTTTACTTTTGTGGTGGAGGATTGCACTGGTCATTATGGAGGATAGGTCTGAGAATATCCTGGAGAACTGGTTTAGTTATGGCAAATTTCTTCAACATGTGAATGTCATTAAAGCATTTAGTTTTGCCATCATAAATAAAACTCAGTTTAACTGGATACAGGATCCTGGGTTGAAAGTTGCTTTGTTTTAGGAAATTAAATGTCGATGACCACCCTCTTTTAGCCTGAAAGCTTTCAGCAGAGAGATCTGCAGTCATTCTAATACTCTTCCCCTTGTAGGTTATTGTTTTCTTACTTCTGGCTGCTTGCAGAATTTTTCCTTCATATTAACTTAGTGAAGTTAATTATGATGTGCCTGGGGGATGTCTTGTTTGGGTTGAGTCATGCTGGAGTTCTGCAACTGTCTGCTATCTGAATTTCAGAGTCTCTTGGCATGTCTGGAAAGTTCTCTTTCATAATTTCATGAAGAAGCGCCTCTGTGCTTGTGAAGCAACTTCATTGCCTTCAGGGATTTCTATAAGGCAAATATTAGTTTTCTTTGAATTATCCCAGAGCTCTCTGAGAGAATGTTCTGTTTTGCTCTCCATTTCTCTTCCTTTTTGAGCACATTGGAGCATTCAAAGCTTTGTCTTCAATGTCAGAAATCCTTTCTTCTGCTTGCTCCATTCTGTTACTGAATGATCTGTATTTCTCAGATCTTTGAGGGCTGCAAACTCTTGCCTCAATGTGTCAAAATCTTTTGTGATTTTTGTCTTTGAATTCATTGAATTCTTGAGAAAACTTTTGAAATTCTCCTTGAATTTCTAATTCCAACTTTGCTTCTATTCTATTAATCTTATTTACAATCCAAATTCTGAATTCAATTTCTGACATCTCGGCCATCTGTTTATGAATGGGATCTTCAGTTGCATCTGCCATAACCTTCCTTGGGGAGGTTGATCTACTCTGGTTATTCATGTTACCAGAGTTTTTTTTGCTGATTCCGCCCCATGCTTATTTTACACTGTTTGGCTTGATGAGCAGATAAGGAGAAGTTGGGTTGGGGGCTCCAGGAGTAGTGATTAACTAGCTCTTTGCCCAAAGGCTGGGACTGGTGTCTGTACCTTTTGCCTTAGAGCTTTGCCAAGAACCTGTACAGTGCTATAGCCTGAGAAACTGGGAGTCTGCTTGGTGTGGTGTGGCTAAGTGGCACTGTTTTGTTTTCAGCTGGTCTCTGTTCTACCCTAGTAAATCAGTTACTCTGGGTTGAAGTCTCAGCTGTGGAGAAATACCAGCAATTAAGTCACCCTTCCCCCCACAGATAAAAATTGGGAAAGGAAAATCAAACCTTCCCACAACCACACACTCAGAGTACCACTTTGGATAGTCCTCGGGTGATTGGCCCAGTTCAAAAGGTCCAAATCAATTATCCCAGGCAGCACTGGTCTCAGGTGGGGGAGTTCAAAAGTTCTCTGGCAACTAGATCACAAGGGTCTGCTGGCAGCTCAAGTATGACTCGCTTCAGTGCTCTGTGAGGTCAGAAGGACCAAGCCAGCAAATAAATTAGTCTGGGAAGGTTGATGCCTTCTTCCTCACCTTGCATCTTTGTTACTCCCAGTCACTGATAACCCCACAGGGCTGTGACCTAGTTCCCCTCAATGAGCAGATGCTCCAGGGGTTTCCAGCTGCCTGAGTCAGAGGATATCTATGTCTCCTCAGCCAGGCTGCTGCTCTCTGCCACTATCTGGCAGGGAGAGGTGAGGCCTGACAACCTTGGGTGCTTAAAGGAGGCTGGGGTGGTCCACTCAGTTCTAGCCCCACCCCTGATTGATGTTGCTGGTAGAATAGAACATCTTCACGGAATTTGTTTCTGTCCTGGCTCTATTCCCCTGTGGACCAGGCAGTACTTGAGGTGACAGAAACCATGACTCAGTTCCAGGCAGCAAGGATTTAGAGCTCACCCTGACCTGTCAGATTCTGCCTCTGCCTGTCTTCCTTTGTCTCAGCTATGATCCCCTGAGGGCCAGGTGCATCTTAGCCTCAGTAAAGCAGTCCTCTGGTTTAGCCCCACCTTGGGAGTCTGCCAGTTCTATGCACATGTATTCTAGTCCCTGTGCTCCGCCCAGGCAGCTATCCCTTCAGGCCTTCCCTTTACTCACAGGGCAAGTGTTTCGCCAGTGGCTGCCACTGGAGAAGATTTCCAGCTTCTTCTGATTGCCCAGAGAGACAGGGCGTGTCTATCTGGAATAGCCCCAGTGTTATGAGCCTTATTGTTCCTGCCCCTGCGTCCGCTGCTCTGCACCTCGGGACACCGGCACTCCTGTATGGTTCCCTCTCAGCTGACTGTCTTCTCCTTACTCCTGTGCTGCAGAATCAGCACAGACAAGCAACAACCCTTCCCCTGTCCATACCTCTTGAGAAAATGCCCAAGAACCTGGACTCTATAGGGGACAGGCTTCCAGACCTCAGGGTGAGAGTGGAGGGGAGTGCTGGGAGTTCAGAATTGCAGGTAGAGAATATATACAGTTTTATACAGTTTTATGCCTGGCAGGAGAGTGCTGTGGCACTCTAGTAGGGGTAGGAGGTCCAGTTTTTAGAGGGTCTCTCCCTTGGGATAGAATGGGAGGAGGTTTGAACTCTGCTTACTTGTTTGTATGGGGTTTACTGTGAGCTATTCTCATAGGGGAGGGGACTCCCATCTGCTTGGCGATGGATTTAGTACCTTTTGTTTTGTATCCTTGGGGTCACAGCTCACCTCAGCAGGATTGATGTGCATTCTTCAACCTTCTCTCTTGGCTCAGCTCCAAACCATCGGCTTATTTGCAAAACTTCTGTCCTTTAACTCTCCTTCTAGATGGGAGGCTCTGTGGAAAGCTGGCTGCAGTCTGCCATCTTCCCTCTGCCCCCCTGCCCACGTCTGCAGTTTTGAGACTTTGTGATGTGGGCCATTCTCACTGGGGTTCGATGATACCTGAGGGAGGTTTTTTATTTGCATTTCTCTAATAATTAGATGTATACTCTGGTGGTGGTCCATTGTGGTGTTCAGTATTAAGAATTGGTCCAAGTATTTTTTGTAGAGCTGGTCTTATGGTGACCGATTTCCTCAGTGCTCGTATATCTGAAAGCAATTTGACTTCTCCATCAATTTTGAAACTAAGTTTGGCAGGATACAGGATTCTAGGTTGAAAATTATTTTGTTTAAGGATGTTGAAGGTGGATGACCAAGCTTTCCTGGCTTGGAAGGTTTCAGTTGAAAAGTCTGCTGTCAACCTAATGGTTCTGCCCTTGTAGGTCAATTGTTACTTACTCCTAGTTGCTTGCAGGATTTTCTCCTTTATCTTGACTTTGGACAGGTTCAGTACAATATGTTTTGGAGGGGCTCTGTTAGAGTTGAAATGTCCTGGGGTTTGATATCCACTTGGAAGGAGTGTGTCAGGATCTTTAGTAAAACTTGGAAAGTTTTCATTTATGACAGTCTCCAGTAGGGCTTCCATACCTTTTGGATAATCTTCTTCCCCCTCAGGGATTCATATTATCCATATGTTTGAATGCTTCATGGCATCTCGTAGTGCTCTAAGCACCTGCTCTGCTTTCTCTCTCTTCTTTTCTGACTCATTACTACTTGTGTTAACTCAAAGACTTTATCCTCTAACTCTGATGTTCTTTCTTCTTCATGGTCTAATCTATTTTTGATACTTTGTACCACTTTACATTCTGTGATTGTCTCCTTCATTTCTTTAAACTCATCCATGTCTTTTCTATTTTTTATATATCTCTTCTGACTTTTGGTTCTGCCTTTCCATTTTCTCTTCCAATCCCTTTGTTGTCTCAATCATTCATATTTTAAATTCTCTTTCTGACAAATCCATTAATACTTTATAGGAGGAGTCTTCTTAAAAATTCCCTCGTGGTCCCAAATTGCTCTGATTTGGTTATGATGGTGCCTGAATTTTTCTTTTGGTTCCTACTCATGTGTGCTTTCTTCTTGTTCACGTCCTTGTGCACCTTTTTCCTTCTTACTTCTTCCTTTGCTTCAAGTTACCTTGTCTCAGAGTTTAGGTGAGGAAGAGGCCTCTTGGTATGGGGTCAGAAGGCAGAGAAGGGTTATAGCAAGCAAAGAGAAGCAAAAAGAAAGGAGAAAAAGAAGAAGAGAGAAAGAAAAGAAAATTTAAATAGGGGGGATGAAGTGTAGGAGGAAAACAAAAGGAAGAAAAAGAAGAGAAAGAAAGGCAAAAGCAAGGGGGTAAGGAGGACTAATAGAAGAAAATTGAAGAACAGAGATGGAGGATAGGAAGGGAAGATGAGAGTGATAGAAGAGATGTTGTTCAGCACAGTGCTAGGGCCACACATATAGCTCAAGGGTTGTAAGGAGCTGAACTGGTTGGTTCCTCAAAATTCGGACCTCCTTACTTGTCTGTCCACAGCCAGACTCTTCCTCTGCCAAAAAATAGGAAGAGAATAAAAAGAGCAAACACAAAAACCAAGAAGGAAATATCGGATAAGGTAGAAAAAAAAAGTAGAAAAGTTCTTCAGCATGATCTTCCTACTACTTTCTCCCTGGGGCCAAGAGTCAAAAGTTCTCCTGGCCTCCTTGAGCCAGGCTACTGCTGTAGTCAATCTGCTAGACCACTTTTGTGTCACACCTTCCCTCAGCAATGAAAGGGTGGAAAGAGAAAGAAAAGGAAAGAAAAAAGAGAAAACTGTATATATGTATAAGACTAGATAAAGGAAAATTAAATGTACCACTGAATCAAATTAAGGGAAGGGAGGGAGGAGGGATAAAGAAAGAAAGAATAGGGTGGCACCTGTGGCTTAAAGGAGTAGAGTGCCAGCCCCATATGCTGAAGGTGGCAGGTTCAAACCCAACCCTGGCCAAAACTGCAAAAAAAAAAACAAAGAAAAAGAAAGAATAAAGGCAACAAACCAAGAAAAGGAGAACAATAAAACAAGAAACAGGTTGGGGGGAGTATCTTGGCTAATGCTGAAGCACTTTATATGGAAGAGATGAGATGACTAGAAGGGTCTCTATCATCTCAGTGTACTAGGGTGAGAGAATAGTTCAAGCTAAAATTCTGCAACCAAAAAAACTCCCAACCCCCCCAAAAAAAAGAAAGAAAAAAGAATATATAGGTCCTTGTTCTTGTTGAATGTAAAAATGGAATATAGGAGAAGATCCAACCTTACAACTTAGCAAAAAGCAAAGCGCATTGAAACAAGTTAAAAGAAAAGGAAAACAAAACAAACAAACAAAAATGCTAAGATAGCCTGACATAAGCAATTTCAGCAACCAATTGAGGAAGGAAGGAAGAGAGAGAGAAAAAAAATAAGCTAAGTTAAAAAGGAAAGAAAAAAGAAGAAAAAAGCAACAACAATAAAAAAATTTATATACACATGTGTATATGACATAGGGATTTCAATTTTTGTAGCAATATATTTATGCTGCAATATACTTCCTGGATGCCAGGTGGTCTGTGAATTGGGGGGGGACAAACAACACAGCTGTAAACCTTTTTCTGGTTCCCAGCTTATTTGTTCCTGGTGGTTGCCTGTCCACCTGAACACTCAGCCCCCACAGATCTGGTATTCCATAGTTCTCAACAATTCTTCAGCAACAGGTCTCTGTGACCATTTACATGGGGAGCAGGAGTCCCTGGGCCTGTCCCAAGTGCAGGACTGCTCCCCACAGATGGAATTCATATTACCATGCCCTATGCCCCCAGCAATAGGCCCACCCACACAATGGTGTGCTGTTCTCTACAATGGTGAAAGCGTCCCTGATTGGGAACATCCCCCCACACGGATGTTTCTGCTGCCAAACTGCAGTAGGGCTGCTCTTAGATAACCCCTGAAATTGGTCCCTAATTTTTGCTCAGGAGTGCCTACTTCTTCAATCTTTTCAGAGTCCCTGAGCCTGATACAGGTAAAGGTCCACTTCCTGCGGTGCCCAGCAAGATGTCCGCTTATGCAAGCTACTGGTGCCATTTCCTGCTATGGCTTCCTTCTGTCCAGGAACTTTTCCCCTATGGATGCTTCACTGGTTGCCACCCATGGTTAGCTAGCAGTTCCCCTCCAGCCAACAATCCAATTTGACCACCAAACTCCTCTCAGGAGAGCACCACCTAGACTCCCCCAAGGAGCATAAACTGTGAGGAGTTTCCTCTTGGATCTCGCCACTGTGCCTGTGGTGGCTGCTGCCTGCCCACTGCCACCATGGCCTGGGTGTGCCTGCAGAAACTTGCCCAAGTGTGTTAGTTCTCTGCAGCTCTGACCAAATTCAACTGTCCAGCTCCATGCTACACACTCTGAGCCACTGCTCTACATCAATATTCCATAATGGTCTGATACAGCCCTCTCCCTCTGCCCTTTTGCTCTAGGAAGACTCAGCTAAATGTCCTTCCCATCTGCCATCATGCTCCCTTCTCCTATAGTGGCCATCTTTGTCTTTATTTTTGTTGCTTTAAAGCCATTGTGTCTGCAAATAGAATGTCAACTCCCCCTTTGATTTCCATTTGCCTGAAAAATTATTTTCCAACCCTTCACCCTGAGTCTTGTTTTGTCATTAGAGGTTTGATCTGTTTCCTGAAAGAAGCATATACTTGGTTTGTGCTTTTGTGACCAGTCATCCAGCCTGTGCCTCATTAGCAGGGAATTTAAACCATTCACATTTATTGAGAGAATTAATATATAGGTTTGATTTCAGTTCAATTTGTTGTGTGGAGTTCTGTTGCCTTGTTTTATCATTTGGGCCATTGTGGAATCTAGGATTTGCCCCTTAGTTTTCAGGTGCTTTTATGTTGCTGGTGGAACACTGCATTGGTCTTTGCAAAGTACTGATCTTAGTACTTCCTGCAGAGCTGGTCTTGTAGTGGCAAATTTCTTCAGTGATTGCTTGTCAGTAAATTATTTTGTTTCTCTATCAAATATGAAACTTAATTTTACAGGATAGAGAATCCTTGGCTGGCAGTTGTTTTGTTTGAGAAGACTGAAGATGGTCATCCATTCTCTTCTTTTCTGTTGAAAAGTCCATTGTTACACTAATGTCCTTGTAGGATAATTTCTGCTTACATGTAACTGCTTGCAGAATTTTTACATTCATTTTGAGTTTGAACATGTTAACTATAATGTGTTTTGGAGATGCTTTGTTTGGATTGAATCACCCTGGAGTTCTATAGCTGTCAAGTAACTGTATGTCTGGGTCTCTGGCCATACTTGGGAAAATTTCAAGCATGTCTTCAACTAGAGCTTCCAGGCTTTTGAGACTTTATTCCTGTCCTTCAGGGAGACATAGGATTCAGATGTTTGTACACTTTGCATATTCCCATGTCTTTCTAAGGGAGTGCTCCACTTTTTCTTTTTTTTACTCCTCTTTAAATTATTGGGTTAGTTTAAAAATCTTGTTTTCAGTATCTGAGATTTTTCTCCACAGTTTAGTCTGTTGCTAAAACTCTGTGCTGCATTTTGAAAGTCCTTGAATGCCTCTCTCAAATTTTTCAGCTCCTATGCATCCTTCCTAATTATGTCTTGGCCCTTGGTGACTTTTAAAAAATATTTATTATTAAATCATGACTGTGTAAATTAGTGCATTTATGGTGTACAATGTGCTAATTTGATATACAATGTGGAAAGCTTACATCAAACTTGTTAACATAACCATCACCTCACTTATTTGATGTGCTAAGACATTTATACTCTACTTTTAATAGTTTTAAGGTGCACCATTGCATTATGCACAATAGATGAGGTCCCACCAAATAACCCTCCTTCCAGCCGCTCCCCTCCCCTTCCCTCTCTCTCTTCTTCCTTATTTCTTTCTGGACTATAGTTTTGTTGTATAATTTATGTGAAAGTGTAGGTGATTATATATTGATTTCATAATGATATTGAGTACATTGGATACTTTTTCTTCCATCCTTGAGATACTTTACTAAGAAGAATATGTCCCAGCTCCATCCAGGTAAATATAAAAGATGTGAAGTCTCCATATTTTTTATGGCTGCATAGTATTCCATGGTATACATATACAATTTGTTAATCCATTCATGGGTCAATATGCACTTGGGCTGCTTCTATGACTTGGCAATTATGAGTTGGGCTGCAATGAACATTCTGGTGCAAATGTATTTGCTGTAAAATGATGTTTTGATCATCTGGGTATATGCCTAGCAGAGGAATTGCAGGATTGAATGGCAGGTCTACTTTTAGTTCCTTGAATATTCTCCAAACTTCTTTACAAAAAGGATGTATTAGCTTGCATTCCCACCAGCAGTGTAGATGTGTTCCTTTGTCTCCACATCCACACCAACGTCTGAGGTTTTGGGATTTTGTAATGTGGGGTAATCTTATTGGAGTTAGATGATATCTCAAAGTAGTTTTGATTTGCATTTCTCTGATGATTAGAGATGATGAGCATTTTTTGATGTGTTTGTAGGCCATGCACCTGTCTTCTTCAGAGCAGCTTCTGTTCAAGTCTCTTGCCCACAGAGAAAGGGGGTTATTTGTTCTTTTCTTTTTTAATTTTTTAAATTTTTTAATTTTTTTATTGAACAGTAACTGTGTACATTAATGCACTTCTGGGGTGGTACAGTGTGGTGTTTTCACACACAATCCGAAACACTTCCATCAAACTGGTTAACATAGCCTTCATGTCATTTTCTTACTTATTGTGTTAAAACGTTCCTATTCTACTCTTAAAAAGATTCACTTGTACCCTTGTAAGATAAACCACAGAAGTGATCCCTCCAATCCCCCTCCCTCCACGCATTCCCCCCTCCACTCTCCCTCCCCTCCCCGTATTCTTAGGCTGTTATTAGGTTATAGCTTTATGAGAGTAAAACTTTCTAACCAACATGACATATCTAGTTCTTTTCTCCGTTGGTGCTAGTGCTTATACGTATTAGTTTGCCTTATGTAATTACAGAATTAGTATGTATTTCATTATGTTGGATTTTTTTTTTTTGAGACAGAGTCTCAAGCTATTGCCCTGGGTAGAGTGCCATGCCATCATAGCTCACAGCAACCTCCAACTCGGGCTCAAGCGATCCTCTTGCCTCAGTTTTCCTATTTCATAGCAGAGACAGGGTTTTACTTTTGCTCAGGCTGGGTCTTGAACTCGTGAGCTCAAGCAATCATTGTGTTGGATTTTTAAAAGCCACCCAAACCTCTAAGTCTGTCTCAATTAACATGTGATTTGAAGGGCTCAGATTGAGGCAGTGGTACCAGAAGTTTTTATTCCATTCCATTTCTATGGATGAGACTGCATTGTTCTTTTCTTCATTCTAAAATGAAGTCATCTACTTTATTTTTATTCTTTTCACCCCTCTAATTTTGTAAGTTAATTTTTATTTGTATAACAAAGGCTGATGACATTTCAAAGTATCAAACGTTATAGATAACATCTGCTAAGTTTTCAAAGGCTAAAATAGAAGTCACCCATAAAATAATCAGAAATCTATCATTAGACTTTTCATTAACAAAACAGTACATTAAAAGACCATGGATGGCTCGGCGCCTGTGGCTCAATCGGCTAACTCAATCGGCTAAGGCGCCAGCCACATACACCTAAGGTGGCCGGTTCGAATCCCCAGCCCTGGCCCGCCAAACAACAATGATGGCTGCAACCAAAAAATGGCCGGGCGTTGTGGCAGGTGCCTGTGGTCCCAGCTACTTGGGAGGCTGAGGCAGGAGACTCGCTTGAGCCCAGGAGTTGGAGATTGCTATGAGCTGTGATGCCATGGCACTCTACCCAGGGGGATAGCTTGAGGCTCTGTCTCAAAAAAAAAAAAAAGAATTTGTTAAATTATATTTCACACATAAAATGGCTTTCAACTCAACACTTAATTGTGATTTTTCTGATGTCCACGCTTTATTTACCATAGAAAAAATGCTTCCAGTTGCAGTATTAGTTCCTGGTAAGGACAGCGCGTATCTCACAATTTTTAGTGCATTATTGTATGGAACATGGTTTGTTTCAAAATGATGAAATATTTCTAACCATTTGTTCCCTATTGTGATTTTGGCTGATGCCCAAGATTTAACCTTTTTCTTATCAATATTTTTTTTTAATAATGATACCCCGTAAGTCGTACGTGTCACTTTCAAGGCTGTAGCTAGACTTTTTGCCACCACTATAAAATATAAATAATACGAGTACTGTCTGCAAAATTCATGAGATAAATAAATAAATTACTTACCTAAATTATCTGAATAGCTGATTTGTTGACATCACTTGTTTAACTAGCACTAGCATGCAGTACGATGTGTATTGTCTGAGTATTAGGAAAGTGCTTACCGGAAGCCAGGGCCATGTTCTTGAACTTGGGCAGAACTGTGAGCTAAATAAACTGATTTGTTGACATCACTTGTTTAACTAGCACTAGACAGTTACAAAATGTTTTCGTCATTGCCAATGCCAAAAAATTCCATTGTTCATTAAGTCCAAACAATGGTGGTCAAATTCTAGCAACTGATCAACAATGCGAACTTTGATAAGCAGTTCTCGATAATCAGTTCTTAACAATTATTTGTTATTATTAAAGTTTAACATTATAAAATTAACAAAAATAATATAAAACTCATATCCTGGTGAAATAGCCACATGGCAGCTGAAAACCGTCTATTCCCTTCCTGTTCTCCTGCCGTTCCCTAGCTTGTCATGCATTCTTTCTAAAAATTGGGACTTTTTAAATATGTAGCGGGACATGGGACAAATTGTTAAAAATTGGGACTGTCCCACCAAAAGCGGGACATCTGGTCACCTTATATTCTGGTCTTATGGCTTAACAAATATATTGTCATAATGACCTGGGAGCCCAGATTCAAATTTGAAATGTTTGGACTTCTCAGAGTCACAGAACAGAAATGGTAGGGTGGGATGCACTATCTCCCCAACCAACTGGGCCTCACAGCAGGAATTGAGTGTCTGGCCAGTGAGCAAAGCTTTGCCTGTATTTATAGACGCTCCCCATCACTTGCATCATTGCTTGCGCTCCACCTCTTGTCAGATCAGTGGTGGCACTAGAGTCTCATAGGAGTGCAAATCCTACTGTAAACTATATACCTGAGGGATCAAGGTTGCACATTCCTTATAGGAATCTAATACCTGATGATGTGAGGTAGAGTTGGGCAGTGATTCTAGCACTGGGGAGCGGCTATAAATATAGATTATCTTTAGCTGAGAGGTTAGACTGTACAGAGACTATAATAAATCATTTGCTTACAGACTCATATCAAAACCCTATCAGTGAGTGGCAAGTGACAATTAAGCTGCATCTGGTGGCAGGCTTTACAGTGGCAAGTGAAGTGATGTACTTCAATTATACAGCTGCATCTGGTGGCAGGCTTTAAATCAGAATCTGACTGTCTGGATTCTGACTGTCAAAATCTCAGGGCTCCCCTTGATTCTGCATTAGGGTGAGTTGTGTAATTACTTAATTATATATTACAATGTAAGAATGATAGAAATAAAGTACGCAATAAATGTACTGTACTTAAATCA
Organism: Galagoides demidoff; assembly: GCA_963574575.1. Lineage (NCBI taxonomy): Eukaryota > Metazoa > Chordata > Mammalia > Primates > Galagidae > Galagoides > Galagoides demidoff. Next base: position 21,592 of record CAUYQV010144895.1, on the reverse strand, counting down.
TACCAAAACCATCCCCCCACCCCTACTCTATGGAAAAATTAGAAAACAGTTCCTAATGCCAAAAAGATTAAGGACTGCTGCCCTAGCCCATTGTCTGTACCCTCTTCTCCACCCATCCCCAGCTCCACTCTATAACAGAAGAGGACCTGCCCATAGTTGTGAGGATTATGGGTTTGCACACGTGAGATCTGTCCACACTCTATAAAAGCAGCCAAGCTATGTCCATTCTCAGACCTAGGATGAAAATGCTAACAGGACAGTCTACTCTTAGGATGAAAGACCAGAGAAGGCAAGCATTTGAGCCATGGAAGCAGGCCTGGAGTCTTGTGTGTAGGAAATTCCAGGATCCTGGACAAACCAAGCAGTGTTTTAGAGGGAAAGACACAGGCGGTCTTTGTGGCTCCATGTACTTTTGCCCTCGGACAGAAGCATGACTAGAGAAGGGTCAGAATGGGTATTTCTAAAGTGTGGAGCTCAGTGCAGGGGCCTCTTTTCCTTGCTAAAAACAATTCCTTAATTCATAATCATGATCAACTTCTATTGAGCATATCTGATGTGTGAAGCATTATTCTAAATTCTCTGCCAATAAAGAAACTCAGGCACATCTCTTAATTTGGGATTGAATCCAGGCAATTTGATCTCAGAGCCACTGCACATAACATGATACAGTGCTCCTAGAATCACCTTCTAAATCAGCGGTCCCCAGCCTTTTCAGAACTGGGTACCAGTTTTGTGGAAGATAATTTTTCCATGGACTGGTAGGGGAAGGCATTAGATTCTCATGAGAAGTGCACAGCCTACAGCCCTCACATGCACACTTGCTCCTATGAGAATCTAATGCCACCACTGATCGGACAAGACGTGGAGCTCAGGTGGTGATGCAAGTGATGGGGAGGGGCTGTAAATACAGAGGAAGCTTTGCTCACTCACCTGCTGTTCACCTCCTGCTGTGTGGCCTGGTTCCTTACAGACCATGGACTGGTACCAGGGTTGAGGACCACAGTTCTAAATCAGATATCTAATTGAGTCTTTCCCCTATTCACCAAAATGCAGTGTTACCCAGTTTGGGTACAGTGGGAAAAAAACAAGATTTGGAGCCATAAGATTTTAGTTTCAATGCAAGGTCTACTGTCTGCTAGCTCTGTCTTTTAATCAAGGTATTTTACCTTTTATATAATTAGGAGGGTAACAAGGTGTCCCCCATTGGGAACTAAGTAAGTAGGCAACATAAAAAGCTATAAGCTAGTTATTATTATTAAGATAACATTCCACTTACTATCAATGTGCAATAAATTACCCTAAAACTTAGTGGCATAAAAGAACCATTTACTATGCTTCTGGATTTCATGTCAGGAATTTCAACTTCTGCTTGGGTCCTCTTGTGTGTATGGATTATACACATAATAAATTTCTGTTTGTTTTTGTAGGAAACTAGATCACAGCACCCCAAATATGCCTCTTTTAAGGGTTAGTTTAGGCTGATTAATTTGGAAAACTGAAGATATTGGAGAAGCTCTGGAAACAGAGTTCAACTTGTCCTTTTTAAAAGCAATGTAAATCCATAAAGGAAATCTTTTCTTGGAGTGTTTCCTTCCATGTACCAGAAAGAGAAGCATGACTTTTTGGTTTTTTTTTTTTTTGAGACAGAATCTCACTCTGTTGCCCTGGGTAGCGTGACATGGTATCAGCCTAGCTTAGAGCAACCTTCCTCAGCCTTCCAAGTAGGTGGTACTACAAGTGCCCACCACAACATCCAGACAATTTTTTTTCTATTTTTAGTATAGCTGGGGTCTCACTCTTGCTCAGGCCGGTCTCCAACTCCTAAGCTTAAGGGATCCTCCTGCCTTGCCTCCCAGAGTGCCAGGATTACAGGTGTGAGCCACCCCACCGGCCAAAGCATGACTCTTATCAGTGGAGAATACACAGACTTCAATCTGTATAACAGATCTTATATAGACTTGACCTGGCTTTTCCTGGTCATCTTCCCATACCCTTCCTGCTTTGTTTCAGCAGAATTCAAAACTAACTCTTTGGGATTTGTTTATTTCTCTGGGTATCTCCCATCATACACGAGGTACTATTAAACTTCTGTTTTTCTCTTCTTAATCTGTCTTTTTTGTTAAAGACAAATTCTGCTGTCCTGCTTAAGAACTTACATGGATAGAGATAAAATTATTTTTCCACCCTACATTTTTCTCTTGTAAATTTGTCTTTAGTTAGTGCGATTTATAGGGCCATAGTTGGGGGAGATATTGGAGGCTGGGAGTTTCCGGTTCCCTGAATTTCACTGACCTGGTTTGATTACTTGGCTGAGCTAGAAGGCACAGCAGTAACCAAAAGCAAAAGTCAGTGGAAACTGAAAATAAAATTGGAGCGACTCAGGCAGTATGGATGGAAAGCACAAGTAACTTACATAAGTTTCAGGGTAACAAAGAGAGAGATTTTATTTAGGAAAAACAAAGAGAAAGTTTAGAGCATTTCAAAAGAGAGTTGGAGGTGGGTCCCTCTCATGAAGAAATAGAGGTCAGAGAGAGGCAAAGGCCTGCAGGGGTATAAGTGCTGCATTTGAAATTGGCTGCAAGTTTTTCATTGGCCTCTTTGTGCCTCCAGGCAGGATTGGCTTTTTCTTTTCTTTTCTTTCTTTCTTTCTTTCTTTCTTTTTTTTTTTTTTTTTGAGACAGAACCTCAAGCTGTCATCCTGGGTAGAATGCTATGGCATCACAGCTCACAGCAACCTCCAACTCCTGGGCTCAAGCAATTCTCCTGTCTCCACCTCCCAAGTAGCTGGGACTACCCGGTGCCCGCTACAACGCCTGGCTATTTTTTGGTTGCAGCTGTCATTGTTGTTTGGCAGGCCCAGGCTGAATTCGAACCTGCCAGCTCAGGTGTATGTGGCTGGCGCCTTAGCCACTTGAGCCACAGGTGCCAGCCAGTATTATCTTTTTCTATCGGTCATTGGTTGTTTGCTTCTATTGGTCATGGTTACCTAGGTTACTTCATACACACTTTTTTTTTTTTTTAACTGAGACAGAGTTTTACTTTGTTACCCTCCGTAGAGTGTGCTGTAGTGTCATAGCTCACAGCAACCTCAAACTTTTGGGCTCAAGCAATTCTCTTGCCTCAGCCACCCTAGTAGCTGGGACTACAGGTGTCCTCCACAATGCCCAGTTTTTGTTTGTTTGTTCGTTTAGCATCCCTGGAGCATGTGGCTGGCGCCTTAACCACTGAGCGATGGGCGCCCCATACCCACATTCTAATGTGCCCTCCAGACTTCCTGGTTCAGCAGGCCAGGTTCTCCTCCCACCTGCTTGAAGCCCCTTTCTCAGTGTCCCTTCTCAAACCTAAGATAGGCAGTGGGAACGTATTTTTTCTCTTCTACTGAACTTTCTGAGTTTATTTCTCCCCATTTCACCCATGCTCACTCTTATCCCCTTTCCCATTTCTAACCTGGTACAGTGCCTCATTGTTTCTGCAAGTCTTGGATAATCCTAAACTCATGTAATAGCTAGAGTAGCATAATTAAATACTTGTAGAGGGCAATGGTTTATTTGTAAAATAATGTATTCTTTTGTACTTGTTTGCATGTAATTTTTTGGAATGTGAGAACTCAATCTACTGTGGCGTTCAGAAAATTTTCAAATGAAAATTTGATTATTGCTCTTTAGGAAATTGCCTTTTATTGAATTCACCTCTGCTCTTTCTACTTCTTAACCCCTTTTTCTCTTTTAGCTTCTATCATTTCTTTCTAACCCATAACCCTGTTTTGTAGAGAAGGAAGCTGTTGAAGACTGGAGTTGAAGGTGTTAAATGTCAAATTACTTGGTGATTGCCAGATGGGAGTTTAGCTGTCAAGGATAGGAGAAATGCAATCCAACTCCTAAATTTAATGGACAGTGTTTTAGTCTGGGCTGCTATAACAAAATACCACAAATGGGGTGGTTTATAAACAAAAGAAATTAATGTTTCATAGTTCTTTTTTTTTTTTTTTTGAGACAGAGTCTCACTTTCTTGGTTTTGGTACACTGCTATGGCATCACAGCTCACAGCAACCTCAAACTTCTGGGCTCAAGAGATCCTCTGGCTTCAGCCTCCCAAGTAGCTGGAACTAGAGGTGCCTGCCACAACACCTATTTTTTTTTTTTAAGAGATGAGGTGTCACTCTTGCTCAGGTAGGTCTCCAACTCATGACTCAGATGATCCACCAACTTCTGTCTCCCAGAATATTAGGACTACAGGCATGAGCCACCATGCCCAGCAATTTTTCATGGTTCTTGAGGCTGGAGATACAAAATCAAGGTGCTAGCTATACCTGGTAGGGATAGCTTTCGGGTTCATCAATGACACCTTCCTGTGGTTGTTCTCACATGAGGGAAGGGCTAGCTAGGTCTCTGGGGTCTCTCTTATTAAGGCACTAAACCAGCATTTCTCAACCTGGGGTAGCAACACCTTTGGAGGTTGAATGACACTTTCACAGGGGTCACCTAAAAACATTACATACACCCCCAAAAATATAGGTGTATGAAAATAATTTTAAGGTTGGTGGTAAAGACACTGTGAGGAACTGTATTAAAGAGTCGAGGCATTAGGAAGGTTGAAAACCACTGGTCTGAGGGGACCAACTACATGCCCTAGTCAAAACTGCTACCTAGAAATCAGACAGTACAAGGGGGTCAAGGGTTGAATCACCATCTGTGTGAAAGAGGATCCCATCTCTGCAACCACATGCTACTGTCTTTCATAAGGACATGGAAGCTTTCAGGTAAAATCACTCAACTATCCCAAATTAACAGAAGGGGTTCAGGGAAAGGAGGAAAGCCCAGCAATATTTAGAGGAAGAATCACTGAAGCTGTCGAAAGGTGTACAACATGGACCCAGATGAGCCGAGGCAGAAATAGTGATTAGTACACGACTGACACCTCTGACTGTGATAACCCATGGGAAACTCCAGAAGCTGACCTCGGTCCTCCAGACATGTCCCAGCTACTGTCGGTGGCCTCCACTGTCCCCGACAACCAGGATGTGTAACACAGGGGAAGTGCCAAAAGGCCAGGTTATTGGAGGTGGCTTTTGTAGCAATGTCCTCCCCAGATACTCACTGCAAGGTGCCCTGGGATGGTGGAAAGACCTGTCACCCTCTAAAAGAGAAGCCTGGACACTTTTAGAGAGACTGTCACACCAGCCCCAGAAGGACCCAAGTTGAAGAGGAAAAAGCCATGAAGCACTGGTGGCCCTGTCCCCAATGGGGTTATCCAGGTTATTGGGCACAGAGTATCCCTCAGTCACAGAGTGGTCAAGGTGGGAGTCCAGACCCTGGTGGCCACGGTCATAAATGACCAGGCCTAACGTGGCAGGGTTCTACCCTGGCTCCCACTCATCCCCTCCAAATCACACATGAAGAACCCTGAGTAACCCTGGATAGGGCTGTCAAGCAAATTTTTTCTAATTGATATTGAAGCCACCTACTTTGTCATCAAAGCCTTTGGCGACCCCTGTCGTCCTCTTGTGTAGCTGTGACATGATTGGTGACCAACCAAGAGGAATTAAACCCCCATATTATTATGTACTTGAAAAGGAATGCTAATAGGCCAGCAAATTCTGCTTATGCTAGAGATCCAATGTCATTGTTGCAAAGAGTCATTTAGTCAGATTGGGCCTCCAATGCAATAGCAACTCCAGACTATGCTGAGCAGCCCTTGACATAGCTGTAACAGGGAACAAGAATGACCTGCAGGCCTAGAGGGCGTGGAGCCTGGGACCTGGGTAGAGGGAAGCCAGGGAAGGCTGAGAGGGTTCCTCCAGTACAGGCAGCTCTCAAACCAGGCCACCTTTTTCTGCTTGTTGAAGGAGACTGGGCAGCCTTGTCTTTATGGTGTCCTGATTCCCCATTTCCCTGTGTTCGATTCCTACTGGCAGACCCTCTGTCTCTCTCCTCCCTCCCCTACCCCTGCCAAGTAGAAGGTAAATTACAAGCTTCTGTGCCTTCCACAGCTTCTCTGGTTAAGTTTGGCTCACTCTTTTCTCCCATGCTTCCCAGCTGCCCTACCCACTAATTCCCTACCCTCCCTGGATATTGGGACATTTCTATCTCTTTGTTGGATCTTTCCTGGGTAAGCCTCTGTGTTTGTTTTCCAGCTGCACTAATTCTGACACGGCTGGGTTTGGCCCTTACTGCTTTGCTAACTGAGGGGGAAGGGAAGGTGGAAACATTGTCCTTAGTAGTTCTCAGCTGGGTTTAGGGTCTTCCCTACCCCAGTGTCTGACAAAATGTCAGTTCAGTCTCCCCACTGGACTGCCTCTTCAGTGACTGGAATGGCTAGGAAGAATTGGGGAAAAATGGCTTATTTTTGTTTTATTTCTGCTGACTGGAAGTTGGGGTAAAACACTGGATTTGTCTTGGTGTGATCTGTGATAAGCAGGACTACTTCTGGTATCATTGGTTGGGTGAGAGCAGCCAGGTCATCTGAGTTGTATGCAATGACAAAGATGCTCATGTGTTTAACTTTGTAGGTCTTCCTAGTGTGAATGCCTGATTTCTTAGGTCACAGAATAATAAAGTAGATAAATATAAGTAAAACAGTTACAATCTCTGCAGATTTGTCTACACACTGCTAGTGGGGGCATGTGGTATGCTATGCTAGGGAAATACAGAGGTGGCCCTTCTCCTAACTCTCTCTCTAGATACTCTGAATCATCTTCTATTGCATGAAGACACTAAATTCTCAAAACATTCTCTTTTCATCTTTTATATTACTTAACAAAGTTGTAACAAAATGTTTGTGTGATTATTCATTGAATGCTCATCTTTAAAAGTAAACAGAAAGCCCCATGAACACCATGTCTATTTCATTCATTGCTGTGTTCCTGGGATTCCGCATACCTGAGTCCAAGCATATAATAGGTGCTCAGTAAATATTTGTTGAATAAATGGATTTATCAGCCATAGTTTATACAAATATACATATACCTTGAGTCTACAGATAGCCCCAAATAATTTCAAGTTTATGCATTTCCCCCAGCAGTTGGTTTGATATTTAGATCTTATATCAAAATCTTGCCCTCACTCATTAGCCTTATTTGTGCTAGGGCGGCATATTAGGTTCAAACAACTCAGTTAATAGAAGATGGAAGTGATTAATTAGCATTATTATCAAAGTATCAGGAAAAAACAAAGTAAAGGGTCATACATAAGGTTCCAATTGCATCCTTGATTTCTATTAGCAAATGTACTTTTATGAAGGCTAGTATCTCGTGAGCCTAGGCTAAATTTTGTAAGCTATTTTATTACAAATCCATGCTAATTCACATACCTATTTCTGTAAAGGACAATTCAAAATGTCCTTTCTTAGGGTTTTCATTACACTTTAAAGTTACTGGTGAAGGAAAGTCTGGACGTCTGGATGCAGGTGGTTCTGCACATGGGCTGAACCAGGGAGGAGGATGTGTTGTAAAAAAGGCATGAAACATGTCCCTAGTGAGAAAATATATGTCCAATGCCATCTAAGGTAGAGGTTGTTTCAAAGTTGATTCAATGTATGGATTTGGAAAAAGAGATAAAAAAAATTTGTCAATGTGGAAATGTGTTTTTGCAAAGAAAGGACTGAACAAAGAGTCAGTCCTTTTGTGTGGGGACTAAAGGCCCACACCTGCCTCAGGCCTCTTGGAGGAAACACCTCTAAGTGCTACTGTTATGAAAAGAAGAGAAAATCACAGAGGAACGTTCAAGTGTTACTCTATTCAGTCAGAAAACACAGGGGGACAAGTGGTGCCCTAGGGCACTTTGGGAAGCATCACCAGGTCACTCTGACTCCCTAAACAGTTTGGTTCACAGGACTTTGTTATCCTACTCAGGATAATCAACATAGGCCAGCAGGACCTAAAGTCCTCATTGTTCCTTGTGAAGATGTTAAGCAGGTGACACCAGTGTGGGAGACCATGCACTCTGTGTGCATCACTGCCCTGCACACGGCCCAGAGACTCCTGTGTGGCTGTTGGGTGACCTTGGTAGTTCCCTCAAGGCCCCTTCTCACTGAGTGTTTCTCATTAACTTCAAGTATTACACTGCTCCTGCTGCCTACACCAGCATGTATATAGCCCGAGCTGTGCAGGGAGGATGCAAAACAGCAAAATATCTAGGACCCAGATTTCTGGAGTGAGCTTTATTTGTACTGATTTGGAAGAAACAGGAGTGAGATGACAAAGAACCCTCTTGCCCCACCACTCACAAGAGTGGAAGAAAAAGCAGAGTAGGGCAGTGAGGGGACAAGTGATCAAGAGTCACAGTCCAAGCTCAATGGTTGTCCCAGGTGGCCAGGGGGAGTCCAGTTCATGCTTCAGCTCAGTGGCTAGGAGGCCTCTGCAGGCCTCATGCTGCTTGTCTGGCTCCCCACCCAACTGGGAGTCCACGCCTGGCCCATCTGCCACACAGTGTTTCAGGATCCCAGGAGCTCGGGACCTTCTTGCTCTCCAAGAAGACATTTGAAGTAGACTCCCGGGTATTTTGAAATGTGCCCTACATTCTCCTTTACCTGGTCACCCTGCTGTGCAATAGATGTCAGGGTTTCTTCCTATTTGAAACTTTGTTCCCCCCCATTCCTTCCCTGTGCCACCCACCCCCCATGTCACAATCAAACTACTTCTATGAGGTCAGCTTTTCAGAGGGGGGTGTTAGCTTTATGTCTCCATTCCACACTCCTCTGAACTTCACCTTGTACCCCATATATGTGTACACACTACACACAGACAACAATACAATTTCTTTATTGAAAATTTAATAAAACCATAAATAAAATGGAGAAAGTATGGCTTGGCCACCCCACACACTAGCCTGCTCATCTTGGCCTCAGGTCTCCTGGCTGGTCACAGGCACCACCTTGTTCTGGTGGTGGATCTTCTGGGCCAGTGGGAGGCAGCACATTTTGCGAATGAAATTCAAAATCCTCCTACCACACCCCTGCCGGCCCTGGCCTGCTTCAGTGGTCTCGTCCTCCACCACCTGCCCAGCCGGGAGGGAGTGGTCTTGTCTGGGTCTTGCCAGCTCCTGTATGTCCTTCTGGGCCTCCCCTAAAGCAGCTGGTGCTGGGGGAAGCAGAGGACATGAGGACATGGGGCCAGGCTGGGGGCTAGAATTGAGATATGGAACTTCTGGTGGGGTGGTGGTTACTGGTGGGGTGGCACTCTGGCATGTGTGGCCTAATGCTGTCTTGCCCAGACCGGATCCAGGGGTCTTTCATCATCTGGTAGAGAGTGAGCCTCTCACTGGGGTCAGGAGTTAGGATCTTTCTGAGAAAAGTTTTTAGTTTTTTGGTGGTGAAAGCAGGTATTACATAGGTGGCGTTTCTCAATGAACTTCCTGGTTCATTACAGTTCCATGGATAAAATGGGAGGGTCCCGGCTGCCATTGAATAGAGGATGACCCCGAGGCTCCAGATGTCTTCTGCTGTTCCCTCATCCTTCTGCTGCTGGAAGACTTCTAGGGCCATAGAACAGGGGCTCTCACAAGACTTTTTGAAACTCTTACCCTCCCAGAAGGTTGTAGAGATGCCAAAGTCAGCTACTTTCACATTATTTTGGGAATCGAATAAAATGTTGTCGGGCTTCAGGTCCCTGTGTGCGATGCCCTCTTGGTGAAGGTACTCCATGACTTTCAGTATCTGCAAGAATATGGCTCCGGCCTCCACCTCCTCCATCTGGCCAAATGTCTCTATTCTATGAGCAAGGTCTGTACCACCTGCGTACTCTAGGATCAAGTACACATCCTCCTTACCCTCTATGACCTCCAGCAGCTTGATGATGTTGGGATGGTTGAGTCTCTTCATGATCTCGAAGACACAGACATGAGGCCAGAAGCACGGCTTTTGTTGATGATCTTGACTGCCACCTCAGTCCCAGTTGGAATGTGCCAGGCCAGCTTCACCTCAGCAAAGCCACCCCGACCAAGGGTCTGTAATAGCTCGTAGTCCTGGAGGACCTCCTTGTCCAGAGACATGGAAGCCACCCCAGGCGCCATGGGCAGCCTGACTACTCTAGCACTATGCTAGATAAGCTATACTAAGTAACTAATCAACAACAACAACAACTAGTACTCACTATGCTAACAACACTAACAAACTAAGCTAACTGGAGCGCTAAATAGGCTAACACTACTAATGAAAGCTAACTAGGATAAAAATAATATGTGAACTTATGCTAACAAAACAAATAACACTATGCTAAGAACACTGTGTATACACTATACTAAATTACTCACTGGGATAACTGCAAGAACTACGATCAAGGAAACAACACTATCTGAGGTCAAGTCTGCAGGTCACCGAAAGAAGCTTCCTGGGCTGTAACGACCAAAGACCCAGGCCCAGACAGGGCTTTCAGCCTCAGTGACTGTCTATGAGGTCAGAGGCTCAGAGAAATGGACCAATTAGAGCTGGGGATAACACAGGGTGGGTATTTTTTTTTTTCATTTTATGGACGCAAAAACGTTTTCCTCTTGAAAGAGAAACAAGTGCTTCTTGTTTACATAGGTTATAAAGATTGATATTTGGTTTATTAGAAATTAAAACCTGTACAATATTTCAGTGGCCTTTTAACTTATAGTTTGAAAATCTGTAATAACTTAAGGTTTTTAGAGATCTCATCATGTCTATATGGGAAGTATTCAATTTCTTTAAATTTGGGTTGGTGTTAGGAGGATGTTACAAATAACTGCCATCATGATACTATACAGAAATGTTCTGGAGTGTGTGATACATAATAAGGTCCATTATTAACATCTAGTGAGCTGCTTGGAATATGACTCTCATCATCATTTTCCTTTATCAACAAAAACCTTGGACGCCAGATATTAATGGGCTGAAATATTAAAATCATGGGTGGGGGAGAAGGTCTGTCTACCAAAAGTCCAATATCCAACAAACTGTGCTTCAAAAATGAGGAAGAAATAAAGCATTGTCAGAAACCCAAAAGGTGAGCACCAGCAGCCCTGTCCTCCAATGGAAGGAGTCCTTCTGGTTGGAAAGAAAGGACACTAGACAGGAACTCAAAGCTTGATGAAGAAATAAAGATGTCTGGCAAAGGCAAATACATGGACGGTTATAAAGCCTAGTCCTATTTTTGTCTTGCGCTTGATTTAAGAGGCTAACATAGGAAAAAAGGCTATTAATGAGTGGATGTTTTGGACACATGTAATCTGGCGACACCAATAACTGAAAGAGCAATTAGGTGAGTGAATAAAATAAAAGGCACTTAAATTGAAAAGGAAAGGGTAAAGTGATCGGTTAACAAATGACATGATCTCATATGTAGAAAACACTTAAGATTCCATAAAAGAAGAACAACAACCAAAGCAAATTTAGCAAAAGTTCAGGTATCTGGAATCTCAAGGGACCCCAAATAAACAAAACAATCTTAAAAAAGTAGAAACTTGGAGATCCCACACTTCCTGTTTTCAAATCTCGTGACAAGCTCCTGAGTTTACAACAGGGCAGACTTAGAGAGCAATGGAAGAGAACACTGAGCCCAGAAGGTTTTAAACCTGCTCCTGGATGCTTAAATGATTTTACAAGGGTGCCATGAGCGCCCAGTGGGGAAAGGACAGTCTCTTCCGCAAATGGTACTGGGATGACTGGACGTGCACATGCAGGAGAATGAAGTTGGACCCCTATGTGACACCATACACAAAAATTAACTCACAGTGAATTTAGTCCTTAAATGTTAAGGGATAAAACTATGAAACTCCGGGAAGAAACCATAGGAAGAAAGCTTCAGGAGAGTAGATTTGGCATTGATTTTTTGCCTATTACACCCAAAGCACAGGCTTCCTATTTAAAGTAGGTGAAAAGGACCACATCAAAATCTAAAAGCTGGGCCAGGTGTGGTGGCTCACCCCTCTAATTCTGGCACTCTGGGAGTCTAAGGTGGGTGGATTTCTTGAGCTCAGGAATTTGAGACCAGCCTAAGCCAAAGCAAGACCCCATCTCTAAAACTAGCCTGGCCTTGTGGCAGTCTCCTGTAGTCCCAGCTACTTGGGAGACTGAGGGAAGAGGATCACTTTAGCCCAAGAGTTTGAGGTTGCCATGAGCTGTGATGCCACAGCACTGTACCCGGGGTGACAAAGTAAGACTCTGAAAATGAAAAAAAAGAAATCAAAATCTCTGAGTATCAAAGGACACAAGAGATCAAAGGCAATGTATAAAATGGGAGAAAAGTACCCTCTTACCTTTTTATATTACTAATTTATCTTGTTACTCATTATTAGTCTGTTCAGAATTTCTATTTCTTCTTCCTGATCCAAGCTTGGTAATTTGTATGTTTCCAGGAATTTATCCATTTCCTATAGATTTCTTAGTTCGTTTATATAGAAGTGTTCATAGTAGTCTTGGGTTATATTTGGTATTTCCATAGTATTAGTAGTACTGTCTCTTTTTCCTTTTTTTTAAAGACAGAGTCTCACTTTCTCCCCCTTATTAGAAGGCTATGGCATCATAGCTCACAGCAACGTCAAGCTCTTGGGCTCAAGCTGTTCTCTTGCCTCAGACTCCCAAGTAGCTGGGACTACAGGCACCTGCCTTAATGCCTGGCTATTTTTAGAGACAAAGTCTAGCTCTGGGTCAGGCTGATCTCGAACCTGTGAGCTCAGGCAATCCACTTGCCTTGACCTTTCAGATTGCTGGGATTATAGGCATGAGCCACCGCACCCAGACTCCTTGTCCATTTCTGATTAAGCTTACTGAACATTATATCTTCTTTTATTGGCTAGTCTAGCTAGTGGTCTATCAATTTTGTTTATCTTCTCAAGGAAACAACTCTTCATTGATCCTTTTCATTATTTTTGGTTCAAATTCATTTAATTCTGCTCTATTTTTTGGTATTTCTTATTTTCTACAAGCATTGGGTTTGGTTTGTTCCTGTTTTTCTAGGTCCTAAGGGAATTAAGAACTTGTAATGTTAACAAAGTTGTTAACTTCTGACGTTTCTTTCTGATGTAAGCATTTAATGCAATCATCATTCCCCTATGCACTGATTTTCCTATGCCCCAGATGTTTTGATAGCTTGTGTCATTATTATCATTCATTTTGAATATGTTTTTAATTTTCACCTTGATTTCATCATTGACCCAGAGATCATTCAGCAGAATGTTATTTAATTGCCATGTATGCTCATAGTTTGGGCAGTTACTTTTGGAATTGTTTTCTAGTTTTATTCCATTATGGTTTAACAAGATACTTGATATTATTTCAATTTTTTTTATTTGTTGAAACTTTTTTGTTGCCTAATATATGGTATGTCTCAAAAAATGTTCCATGTGCTAACAAGAAGAATGTATTCTGCAGTTTTGGGGGGCGTAGGCTGTCCTGTAAAGGTCTATTAAGTCTATTTCTTCTAGAATCATGTTTAAGTATAGGGTACTATATTAATTTTTTGCCTTGATGATTTGTTTAGTTCTGTCAGAAGCATATTAAAATATCCCACAATTAATGTATTACTCTGTAGTTCTTTTCTTAGGTCCGGAACTGTTTGTTTTATGAATATAGGAGCTCCTTTATTAAGTACGTGTATATTGAGGATTACTTTATCTACTTGTTGGATTGATCCCTTTGTCATTATATCATAACTTCTTTGTCATTTTTTAGTGTTGTTGATTTAAACTCTTTTATCTGATATAAGAATAGTTACACCTGTTATCAGTTTTGGTTTACATTTATGTGGAATATTGTTTTCCACCGTTTGAGTCTGTGAAAATTTTTGAGTCAAGCGTGTCTCTTGGGGACAGCAGATATTTGGGCTTTTTTTTTTTTTTTTTGCAGTTTTCGGCCAGGGCTGGGTTTGAACCCACCACCTCCAGCATATGGGGCTGGTGCCCTACTCCTTTGAGCCATAGGCACCACCCTGGGCTATTTTTTTAAATTCATTTTGCTAATTTATATATTTTAATTTCAAAATAGTAAGGGGATACAAATATTTTTGTTATGTGGGTAGCTTTTATAAGCTTAAGTCGGGGCTATTAGTATACTTATCACCCAAACAGTGTTCATTATAACCTGTTAGGTAGGTTTTTACCCTATTCTTCTCTCCTTCTCCCCTGCTTGATTTCTAATGGCTTTTACTTCTCTCTGTGCCCAGTGTTCCAAATTATTATAGAGTACAATGTGGTTGTTTTTCCATTCTTGTGATAATTCATTTAGAATAATGATCTCCAGTTCCATCCAAATTGCTGCTAAAAAACATTAATTTATTTATTTATTTATTTTTTGTGGCTGAGTAGTAGTCTATGGCATATGTGTGTGTGTGTGTGTGTGTGTGTGTGTGTGTGTGATATATATCACATTTGGTTAATCCATGCATGAATTGATGAACACTTAAGCTTGATTCCAGTTCTTTGAGATTGTGAATTATACTGTAATATTTGAATGCAGGTGTCTTTTGGATAAAATGACTTTTTTTCCTTTAGGTAGATATTCAGTAGTGGGATTGCTGGATAGAATGGCAGGTCTACTTTTAGTTCTTTAAGGAATCCCCATACTGTTTTCTATAGAGGTTATACTAATTTGTAGTCCCTCCAATAGTGTGCGTTCCTTTCTCTCAGCATCTGTGCCAGCTTCCCTTCTCACAGCATTAAGTGACATTTAATTTGCATTTTCCTAATGATTAGTGATGCTGAGCATTTTTTCATATCTTCATTGGCCATCTATCTATCTTCTTTTGAAAAGCTTCTGTTCATGTCTTTTGCCTATTTTTTAATAGAGTTTGTTTCTTATTTGTTTGAGTTCTTTGTAAATTATGGATATTAGCCCCCTATCAGATATGCAGTTTGGGAATGCATTCTCCCATTCTGTAGGTTTTCTGTTTGCTTTCTTAGATAATCTTCCATAAGTTATGTTGATTGTTACTTAGTTGCTTTGTACTCTCCCTTGTGTTATTATTTCACAAAAGCTGTAAGATTTTTTTTCCTTTGGAGTGTTTTTATATTGATGAGTATCAACCTTTCATTTTAATGTTTCAAAGTCCTTTGAGCTTTTCTTGTAGGTCCTGTCCAGTGGTGAAAAACTCCCTTACCATTACTTGTCTAGGGGAGAATTTATTTCCCCTTCATTTATGAAACTTAGTAATACAGGATACAAAATTCTGGGTGACAGTTACTCTGATTAAGAAAACTAAAGACAGGAATCCAATACCTTCTGGCTTGTAGGTTTCTGCTGGTCTGATGGTTTTCCTTTGTAGGTTACTTGATACGTACGTCACATAGCTCATAGGAGTTTCTCCTTTGTGTTGACTTTCACCAGTCTGATGACTGTGTGCCATAGTGATATCCTTTTTGCAATAAATCTTCCAGTCATTCACTGAGCTCTTTGTATCTAAATGTGTTAAATCACTGGCAAGCCCAGGGGACTTTTCCTTACCTGTTCCCTGAAACGGGTTTTCCTTGTTTCTTGCTTTGTCATCTTTTCCCTCAGGGATACCTATGATTCCTATGTTTGGGTATTTTACATAATCCTATATTTCTCAAAGACTTTATTCCTTTTTCATGATTCTGTGTTCCTTATTTTTGATGGACAGAGTTAATTCAGAAGCCTTGTCATTAACTTCTGAAATTCTTTCTTCTGGTTGGTCCAGTTTATTGCTAAAACTTTCCAAAAATTTTTGAAATTCCCTAAATGGCTCTTTTACTTCTAGTTCTGTTTTGTCATTTTTTTAAAATATTATTCTGATAGTGAATTTTTCTTTTGTGTTTTGAATTACATTTTTTATTTCTTTGGGTTAGTTTTCAACTTTCTCATGGATCCCTTTGAGCTTACCTATGATTCATATTTTGAATTTTTTAACTGTCATTTCAAAAATTTCCTTCCGAAGTTGTATATGATACATGTCTCATGCCTGTAATTGTAGCACTCAGAGGCCAAGGCAGGAGGATCTCTTAAGAGTTTGAAACCAGCATGTGCAACATAATGAGAGCCCCATCTCTACAAAAAATACTTTGCATGGTGGTGAAGGCCTGAGGTTCCAGCTACTTCAAAGGCTGAGGCGGGATTGCTTGGCCCTGGGAATGCCAAGTTGCAGTGACCTATGATGAAGCCACAGCACTCTAGCCTGGGAACACAGTGAGACTCTGTCTCAAATAAATTTTTTCCTTGTGGTAGGAGTCCATTCCTAAAGAACTAGAATAATGCTCTGGACATGTTGAAACAACCTGTTCTTCATAGGCCAGAGTTCATATGCTGAATTTTTCCCATCTGGAGCCTCTCCCCTCAGTGCAAAACAGATAGCTTTGTGGTTCTCTCGTTCCTACCTGCTGGGAACTCTGGCACTCGGTGTACAGAGGGGGAGGTGCACTGCCTTTTGGCTCATGCAGGTAGGTACCCACTGTGGTGCTGCTTTGAAATTTGGTTTATCTGGACCTCTGATCCCTAGGAGAGTGTGCAGGTGCCAGTGGTGGTGGACAAGGTTAGGTAATCTGCAGTCCCTAATGGTGTGCTTGAGTTCTGGGGGACCAGAGTGAGACCTGGCTGGTGGACTTCTTCTCTTACACTCAGGCCTCCCTGAGGTCAGGGGCTGGCTGTGACAGGGAGGCCTGGGAGCTCTCCTGGTCCAGAAGAATGCTCTGGCGGAGGGAGAATGGACACCTATGAGCCTGCCACAGGATGGATGGGCCTTTCTTGATGAGATTAGCACATATAGGCAGCTGTGGGGCACACAAGCTTCTCACACCTCTACTAGGGACACAGAAACACCCAGATTCCCAACTTCCACCCTAGGCCAGCTGCAACAGAGGAGGTGGAGGCATCTCAGCCTACTATGTGCTGGGCCACCAGAATGGCTGTGGGTTGCAGCAGAAATGCTCAGACTGGGGGCTGGGCAGTTGTGTCACAGATTTGCCTGCAGGTAGGACCGATTCTCTGGATAGACATGGATAGGCGGGGGGAGCGGGACTTTCCTCTTTGCCCTTCCTCAGAGACAGTGGCTGATTTTTTCCTTGGGGTACTTAAAGCTCCTGGATTCCCACCCGCTTCCTCACCTTGCCACAGCAGAGATGGCAGAAAAAACTCAAAAGACTATATATGGGGCTCACAGAATGCCAGGGGATGAGGGGCAGTTGTGCCATGGACTTGCATCTAGGGAACGTAGACTCCTTCCAGCAGAGGCGAGAAGCTGAGGAGAGGACAGCTCTCTTCACTCTCCTTCAACAGAGGCAGTAGTTTTATCCTGGGAAACATGAAAAACACTTGCTGTGGCTTTTTAAAGCTAAAGTTGTGAGCCCTGCTCTCTGTCAAAGCCTGGATGTGAAGGACATGCTGTGTCAGAGAGGGGACAGCTGCTTCCAAGTGCCCTGGCTTGATCATTCCCTGTGCAGCACTTGCCAGCCCCAACCATCTGCCTTAGCAGAAGTGGGCATGGCAGGGGAGGGGAATCTCTTAATGAGAGATTGCTGGCTCTCTGGTCCCTTTATCCAGAAGGATCCTCTGGCATGCTGCAGTCTCTTCTCAATTAAAAGTGGACCAGCCTGATGCCTAAGCTCTGGGAGTCCTACATTTCCCCTGGGATGAAATGCTTTCCTAATGCTGTGGTCTTACTTGGTGCTGGGGGTGTTGGCTGTGGGTCCAGTGACGTAGAGACCTAGGGGCTAAGATTCCCTGATCAGAACAACTGCAAAAAGCTGCCTGTTCATGAAGGGAGGAAAACCAGCTGCACCCTCTGTCTAAAACCCCAGGCACAGTGGTATAAGCCCAGGACTGGCTATCCTGAGGTACATTCATGCCTCAAGCTCATACATGGGAGCAGAGGCAGCCATGTCCTCAGCATAGTGGGGAAGTCCCTGTTTCCAGGTCCCTTCCCAGGCTCTGGTCCTGCTATTGTCCTGGGCTTGCAACAGTCTCTTAACCTACAGACGCCACTCTGCACCCACATCTCCACCACGATGAATGCAGACAACTTCGGACCACAAACCAAGGGCTCTCCAGGGCAGGAGAGTGTGTGCTGTGCTTTCCTTTGCCCCCAAAGTTCTCCTGGCCCTTGTCCTTGTGCAGCCTGCTCCCTGGGTCAGAACCCTGGGGATGCTGATGCTCTTCTGCGTCTCCCTATTCCTTTGTGGTTGTCACTGCCCAAGCAGATCCCAGGATATATTCGTGTGGGATCCAGTGACAAGGAGACCAGAGGACTTTGACTCCCTAGGCAGGAGAGAGCTACCCAGTGGGTGCACAGCAATGTGACACCCGCTGTCTCAGCTCAGGTCTGTGGTGAAGAAGCAACCCTGTGCAACTTGTGAGCTGGCCATCAGTTTGCTGATGGCAGCAGTGCCTGAACTCATGAGGGTAGAAGGGGTCTCCGGCAGAATAGATGCTGGCAGACCGCCACAGGTGAGGGGGTCTACACTTTCTGCCAGGCTCCAGCTCCCGTGGTGGTCAGTTTCTGCTAGAATCTTACTCCTGTTATTCTATTCCACAGCTTCTCCCCACTGGATCTCCAGGGGTGATGAGTCCCAGCGCTCTTCCCAGTATTCTACCTGGGCCGCTTCACCTGAACCTTTTTCTTCTTTTGGTGACAATCTAGTGACTGATGTTTCCTGTCAGCCATCTATTCTTAGGTATCTTTATGTATCTTTTCTTTGTGTCTGTTGGTTAATGTGTCCAACTTTTATATATGTATGTTTAAAAAGTTTCATTGTTACGTTCTCATCTTTAAATTTATTTTCACTGGATATAGAAATTTACAGAAAAAAAATCTCTTTTAACTTTCCAGATATTGTTTCATTTTCTTCTGTTGTTCATTACTTCAGATAAGAAAATGTCTTTTATCCATTTTTCATCTTTTGTAGTATGACGTTTTGTTCTTGGCTGCTTATAAGATTTTCCCTTTGTTTTTCAGTAGCTTCATTGTAATGAACCAAAGTGTTGTTTTCTTTGTGTTTTTAGAGATGTTTTTGGTTCTTCGTTGATATATTTTAACAGGTTTGCAAAAAGTTTAGCTATTATTTTTTCCTAATGCTTTTCTCCTTATTTTCTTCTCTTTGTAAGGTTTCAATTACAGGTATATTAATTAGAGTGCTTATTAGCCTCCCTTGTTTATTTTTTCTACTTTATTCATTTATTCAACTATGAATATTTTGGGGACAAAGAGTGATGATGTTTCAATATGTATATAGTGTGTAATGATCAAATTAGGGTAGTTTGCATATCACTCCAAACATTTATCATATCTTTGTATTCGTAATATTTAAAGTCCTGTCTTCTAGATATTTGAAATTACACAATAATTTTTTTTTTTTTTTTTTGCAGTTTTTGGCCAGGGCTGGGTTTGAACCCGCCACCTCCGGCATATGGGGCTGGCGCCCAACTCCTTTGAGCTACAGGCACCTCCCCACAATAATTTTTTATTAACTACAGTCACCCTATTGTGGTGTAGAATATTAGAATATATAACTCCGATTCAGCTTTAATTTTGCATGTTACATAACCACTTCCTATACCCCTTCCATTCTACCCTACCCAGCCTCTAATAACCACAATTTTATTTTCTACTTACATGAGCTCAACTACTTTAGCTCCCATATGGGAGTGAGAACATCTGGTATTTATCTTTCTGTGCCTGACTTATTTCCCTAAACATAATGTCCTTCAGGATTTCATTCTTGTTTTATGGCTGAATAGGATTCCATTGCCTGTGTGTATATTTGTTTGTGTGTGTACATATATACCACATTTTCTTTATCCATGCATGTGTTCATGGATGCTTAGGTTCACCCCATATATTGGTTTTTGTGAATAGTGCTACAAGAAACATGAGGTGCAGATATCTCTTCCATTTCCTTGTCTTTAGCTAAAAATGCCAGAGTGGGCTTGGTGAACCATGTGGTTGTTCTAAGGTTACTTTTATGAGTCTCGGCAAAGATTCTCTGGGTACGTTCAGAAGGACAGGCATAAGAAGCAAATTTAGGGAGGACCTTTAGCATGGCTGGATAGAGGTATCTGGTACTTGGCTCCTCTATAGAGAAGAACAAAATGGTGGGTAGATAATCACACTTTGAATGGATCAGCTAAGAGAGAACATTGGAATTTCACAAAGTGACAAGAAACCCCTACAGGAAACAATATAAGGGACATGTGGCAGCTTGTTCAACAGGAAAGGCTCCCCAGTGCAGGAAAGGGTAAGTGAGACCTCCCCGGTGGTCCATATTCCCACTACAGACTCCTGAGTCCTAGCCAGAGAAGATCCCTCAGACACTCACAGGCCCTGGGAGGACAGGGAGCTGCCAGGGGACTTCATGAAGGCAGTGCCCCAGAAAGGGAGTTCATATTAAGTCCCACACCCCACCCCACATCCTAGGAAGCTAGCTCAAGGCACCATATTGAGACCCCAGATCCCACTAGACCCTCTCGCCTGAAGGCCCAACAGCCCCTGCATCTCCTTATCCTGGAACCACAATGACAGCCACTGTCTAGGCCAGCTCCTCCCACCAATGCTGAAGTGTGAGCCATTGGCAATGACCCTGCTGCCGGCAGCAGTAAAGGCACTAACCCTGAGAACAGACTTCTCCACCTGCACCCCTGAATCTGCATGCTGCCACTTCTGGGATTAAAGCATGAGCAAAGCATGAGGTCCCCATCCCCCTGAGTGCAGCTGCTTCCATCACAAACCGCCTCAGGCTTCCAATAGTACAGCTGCAGCACAGCCACTGCTTCCCACATGCAGGCCTTCTGCTAAGGCCTGGAACCGTCCCACCCAGGCCTGCCATAGTCAGCACCTGCATGTACTACTGGGGTGCCTAGGATGGGTCTGCACCCCCAGAGCCTGAGCACACCATCTGGGGGCCAGGAGACTACCTGGCTCAGGTCATCACTTATGGCAACTGACATGGCTTTAGTTTGTGGTCTGCAATATGACGGAGCTGGGGCATTGGGGTGCTTCCTGTGACTCAGTTTCCTGTGTGATGGAGACTGTCACAGCACCTACCCTGCAGAGCTGTGCTGAGGATTAGCCAGCTAAGCCATGAAAAGTGCTCAGCCAGAGCCCAGCCTCCAGTGACATCTCAGGGACCTTGAGCAGGTGTCATCACTGAGGCCCAGAAAGTGTCATCGTCTATAGCATTGAAAACCCCATGTGCTATGGCAGGAAGAGTCCAGCCAGCCCTGCTGCTAGCAGTGTGACTTATACTTACAGGGTGAGACACTGTCAGGAAGGGGAGGGAAAGGAAGAAGGAGGAGGGGCAGGGGTCACTTATTTTTTAATTCGCCCATCTCTCCATCCCAAGTTACTTCTTGAGTGTTTCTCTGCCTGGACATGATGCAGTGCTGGGGGCTGTCAGCGGATGAGGCGGTCCCTGTCCTTCCTGCATGGGGCTTGGAGTCTCTTAGGGAAGATGGATGCAGGACCCTTAGGTGGAGGAGCAAGGTTCCCACCCAGAGGGCATCTATCAGCATCTGGAGGCATTTTTAGATGCACCACTTTGGGGGAACTCCTGGCATCTAGAGGGTAGAGGCCAGGATGCCGCTAAACATCCTACAATGTACAAGGCAGCCCCACAAGTAAGGACCATCCTGGTGAGACAGAGCATGGGAAGCACAGGCCGCAGGGAGCAGTGGCCACGCCCAAGCCCTGGACACACAT
>CAUYQV010144894.1:0-29409 GCA_963574575.1 Galagoides demidoff | reverse complement strand
TAGTCATAACTCTCTTTGGTGCAAAGGTTTCCTGTGCAGAGAATGTGCTGAATCTTTCCTGGTACCAGAAGTTTTTTGAATTTAGCTGGTAAACTGTTGCACCGGTGTGGGATGTGCAGATCTCCTAATACCAACACCAACATCCTGTCACCGGGCTCCGCTCAGTTACCACAACCGCCGCCGCCCTCTTCCTCAGGCTTCTCCAATAAAAATATTCTTAGTATGCCCTAAAGAGGAAATTCTATCTTTGCTTAGGGGAAGTAAAAGGGAAGATAGTTTCATGAAAGGAGTCAGAGAAGACAGTTTCTAAACTGAGTCTGAAATAGGGCTTTTCAAACTACTGCCTGCTGCCCAGATCTGGCCCTTGTCTTTTTCTGTTGTGAGAAGACAGCGTGCTCATTTGTTTCCCACATGTCCATGGCTGCTTTCATCCTACAACACAGAAACAGCAGAGCTGAGTGGTTTTAACAGTGACAGTATGGCTGGCAAGGAGGAAAATACTTATTCTCTGGTCCTTTACAGAAAAAAGGTTAGATACCTGGTCTAGAAAATGGTTGATTTTCCAAGGGGCAAAGTTAAAAAAAAAAAAAAAGAAGCAGTATGTCCAGAGTCTTCGAGACATGATGAGAGAACACAGGTGGTTAGAGTAAAGATGGAATGTGTATGAGAAAGCAAATAGATCACTTTAAATAGAATGATTCAGAATGGAATTAAAGAGATAAAGATGGAAGGGCACTTTAAGTCAAAGCTGTACTAAATTTTAAATGTTGGCGATACTCTTGAAACTGTCTGGGAAACGCAGCTCTGGCTTCTGGGTAAGGTTTAGTTCTCCCTCTAAGATTTTAGGGAGGAAATATGGTACAATTTAGCATGGGGTCAGTGACTGACTTCCCCCATTAGTGTGGATCAGGTACTGAATTGGCATTGGTATGTGACTGCTGTAACAGTGTAGTAAGAGATCAGTGTCTCCTATTTTAATTCATTTATCATGATGCTTCTTAGACTTTTATTTTTCAATCAAAAATATCTAGTATTTTGAAATAAAGAGCATGGTTTTTAAATGTCTTATCACTTGGTGCACAACTTTTTTTTTTAGAAATACACTATATATATATAAAATATGTGTATATATAGGTTATGTATGTATTTATTTAAAAACAAATTTATAGTTTTTATATACAGTGTTGCTAAAAATTTAAAGTGAAAACAAATGACATAGCACAAACACATTAAAAAAACCTACCAATCTACAATTACTTCAAATAAGTTTATTTTTTAGTTAACAAATAAAAATTGTAAAATTGTATATATTTATTGTATACAGCATGATGTTTTGAAATATGGATACAAGGTGGAATGGCTTATTTGATCTAATTAACATATGCATTGCTTCACCTACCTTTTTTTGTGATGAGAACACTTAAAATCTGCTCTCTCTGTGGTTTTTGAAATATAATACTTTGTTATAAATTAGAGTCGCTAAGTTGTGCAGTAGCTCTCTTAAATTTATTCCTCCTAATAAAATTTTGTATTATTTTACCATTATGTTCCCAGCCCCTGGTAACCATTCTTCTGCCCTCTGCTGCTATGAGGTCAACTTACTAAGATCCCACACGTGAATGAGACCAGGAGGTGTTTGTCTTTCTGTGTCTGGTTTGTTTACCTTAATATGTTCTCCAGGTTCATCCATGCTGTTGCAAAGGACAGGTTTTCCTTCCTTCTTTAAGTCTGACTAGTATTTCACTATGTATATACAACATGCTTTTTATTTTTTACTCATTCATAGGATGCACAAGTTGATTCTGTATCTTGGGTTACTGTGAATAGTGCTGCACTGAACATGGGTGTGCAGGTACCTCTTTGAACGTACTGATTTCATTTCTTTGGTGTGTGTAGCTGGTAGTAGAATTGCTGGATCATATGCTAGCTCTATTTTTAATTTTTAGAAAAGGCTCCATACTATTTGCCATCATGGCTGTACTAATTTATATTCCCACTCACAGGGGGCGAGTGTCCTCTTTTTTCCATCTCCTCACCAACACTCATTATCTCTCATCTGTGTTAATAGTCATGTGTGAGGTGATATCTCATTGTGCACTTCATTTGCTTTTCTCTTATGATTAGTGATGTTGAACATTTTTTCATATACCTGTTGGTCATTTGTATATATTTTTCTGGGAAATATCTATTCAAGTCCTTTGCCCATTTTTAAATTATTTGTGATTTTGTTATTAAATTGTTTGGATAAAAACATACATATTTTGAATGTTAACTGGTTATCAGATGGATGATTGGAAAATATTTTCTCTCATTTTATATGTTGTCTTTCCACTCTGTTGATTATTTTCTTTGCTGTGCAGAATCTTTTTAATTGGTTATTATCTCATTTGTCTGTTTTTGCTTTTGTTGCTTGTGGTTTTGGGCACCATATCCAGAAAATTATTGCTCAGACCAATTTCATGGAGCTTTTCCCTTGTTCTTTATTCTAATAGTTTTATAGTCCATGTTTTACATTTAAGTCATTTATTCCTGTTTTAAATTTTTGTATATGGTATGAGATACGGGCCTAATTTCATTCTTCTATATGTAGATTTCTAATTTTCCCAATACCATTTACTGAAGAAATTGTCCTTTTCTCATTGTGTTGTTGGCACCTTTGTCAAAACTCAGTTCACAGTAGATGTGTGGGTTCATTACTGGGCTCTCTATTCTCTTCTATTAGACTATGTGTCAGTTTCTATGCCAGTACCACACTATTTTGATAACTATAGCTTTGTAATATATCTTGAATTCAGGCACTGTGATGCCTCTAGTTTTGTTCCTTTTAATACAGGTTGTTTGGTTATTCAGGGTCATTTGCTGTTCTATAACAATTTTAGAATTTTTTAAAATGTCTATGAAAAATAGCATTGGTATTTTGGTAGGAATTGCTTTGAATTTGTAGAGCATTTTGGATTATAGGGACATTTTAATAATATTAATTATTCCAATCCATGAACATGGGTCTTCTTTCTATTTATTATTGTCTTCTTCAATTTTTATCACCAGTGTTTTATAGTACAGTACATCAGTGTACAGTATTTTCAGCCCCTTGGTTAAGTTTATTCCTAATTTGTTTTTATAGTGATTGTGAATGGGATTATTTTCTGGATTTCTTTTTCAGATAATTTGTTGTTAGTATATAGAAAAGCTGTAAAACAAGTTTGGAAGTATTCCCTCTTTTTCAATTTTTGAGAGAGTTTGAGAAAGATTAGTATTACTTTTTTTTGTAGTGTTTGGTATTACTCAGCAGCAAAGCCGTCAGGTCCTAGGCTTCAATTGGAGGAATTTTGCAGTCTCATAGCTTGTTGTTGGTTCATTCAGATGTTCTATTTCTTTATTATTCAGTGTTGGTAGATTGTATGTGTCCAGAAATTATCAGTTTCTTCTAGATTATTAAGTATGTTGGTGTATAGCTCTTCACAATCATCTCTTAAATCCTTTGTATTCTTATGGAGCTAGTTGTAATGTCTCCCCTTTCACCTCTTATTTTATTTATTTAAGTCTTCAATTTTTTTCTCTCAGTGTAGCTAAAGGTTTATTGATTTTTTACCTTTTCAAAAAGCATCTCTTAGTTTTGATGGTCTTATCTATTTTTTAAAAGTCTCTATATCATTTATTTCTTTTCTGGCTTGTATTATTTCCCTCCTTCTACCAACTTTGGGATTAGTTTATTCTTTTTCCTAATTCCTTGAGGTATAACTTTAGATTGTTTATTTGAGTTCTTTCTTCTTTTTTTTGATGTTGGTATTTACTGCTATAAATTTTTTCTTAAAACTGCCTTCACTGCATCCTAAAAGTTAAAAATTTTTTTTTTTTTTTATTAAATCATACCTGTGTGTAGCAATGTAATCATGGGGTACAATGTGCTGGTTTTATATACAATTTGAAATATTTTCATCAAACTGGTTAACATAGCCTTCACGGCATTTTCTTAGTTATCATGTTAAGACATTTATATTCTACACCTAGTAAATTTCACATGTACCCTTGTAAGATGTACCATAGGTGTGGTCTCACCAATTATTCTCCCTCCACCCCTTCCTCTCCTGCATCCTAAAAGTTTAATATGTTGTTTCCATTTTCATTACTTTAAAGATTTTTTAAAAATTCTCTTTTCATTTTTTCTTTGACTTATTTTTTGCTGAGAAGCTTGCTGTTTAATTTTCACATATTCATGAATTATTCATAATTCCTCCTGTTATTGATTTCTAGCTTCATATCACTGAGGTCAGAAAAGATACTTGATATGATTTTAATCTTCTTAAATTTGTTAAGACTTGTGTGTGGCCTGTAGGATGTTTTGTATATTTGAAAAGAATGTGTTTCTTGATACTGTTGGAGGATTGAATGTTCTTTTTCTTTCCTTTTTTTGGAGATATCTAACTTGGTTTCTCAGTTTTGGTGCTCTGTAATTGTTATGTCCCTTTGTTCTAAAGTATAGAAAAACTCTAAAAGTTTGTATGGATTTTCTATCTCTGATTTCCCCCTTCCTCAAGCATATGTCTAACCACATGAAGTACATGAAATAAAGTATATTAGTGGTTAAGAACTTGAATAGTGAACTTTAGGGTCAAACAGATCCAGATCAAAATCTTGGCTGTAATCACCAATGTAATCTTCAATAAGTTAATGAATGCCTTGAGTCTCAATTTTTTCACTTATGAAGTGGATGGAAAAGGCCTCCTGTTTGGCTAAAATGAAATACTATTCATAAACTAATTGATATAATGTCTGACCTACTGACAGTGATTATTAAGTATGCATTCCATATTTTTAGTATTTTAATAATGGTGGACATAAAATCATGATAAACATAAAGTAAAATTTCTTTTGAAGATACTTGACATAGGGATAAAGAAAGTAAAGATATTGATATCCTAAACCAAAGGGAAATGTCCAAGGTAATGTTTTGAGTGGATGGCTGAAAATATTGAGAGAATACGCAAGTCTCATCATAGAGTTTACTTCTGTGGCTCAGGAACTATTTCCAAATTAACCAACACAATAAAACTTCATTGCAGTTTGAACCACATTACTTTAACAAATCAAATGAGAATAAACTTTGAGCCCTAGAATCATTTATGGTGACATTTATTCTCTAAATTATCAAATTGTTTTGTTTTATACACTTTCACCTTTATAAATAATTTGAGCTAGCAATGTGTAAATTTTAAAGCTAAAAGAATGTTTTCTGAAAAACTTGGTGTAAAAGTATAGGAGTTCCTACCTATTAGCAAGTATTGATTGTGCTTACATACTTGTGTGTAATTCTTTTTAAATGCTTCTGTAAAAATTAAAAGAAAAAAGTAAACTCTCTTCATTGGGAGAGTTACATTCGATAGGCGAATACTAATGAAGAGGTTCATGGACTTTAATGGTGTATTGAAATTCCCTATTACATTGCTTTACCCTTTAATTTGTCCTTCAGATACATTGATTTTTGCTTTATGTATTTAGCTACTTTAATATTAGGTGCATATATATTTATAATTGTCATATCTTCTTGATGTAATGACATTTTTAGCACTATAAGATGATCTCTTTTGCATAATTTTACAATTTTTGACTGAAAGTCAACTTTATCTTACACAGATAGTACTGTCCCGGCTCCATTTTCGTTTCAATTTGCCCAAGATATTTTTTCCATGCCTTCACTTTCCATCTGTGTATTCTTACAGTGACTTGACTCTTTCTTAGGCAGCATACAATTGGGTCTTTTTTGGGGGGGGGGGGCTAGGGCTGGGTTTGAACCCACCACCTTTGCCATATGGGGCTGGTGCCCTACCCGTTTGAGCCACAAGTGCCACCTTGGGTCTTATTTTTTATATATGCAGTCACTCTATGTCTATTGATTGGAAAATTTAATTCATTTACATTCAAGGTACCTTGCTTTATTGCGCTTGGCTCTATTTTGCTTTGCAGATATCAAATTTTTTTACAAGAAGTTTTATGACTACCCTATATTAAGAAAGTCTGTATTTGCCATTTTTTCAACAGTGTATGCTTATTTTTTCTCCTTGTAATAATTCTCATTTTTTCTCATTTTCATAATTCTCATAGTATTTAAAATTTTTAATTATTATTATATCTGTTCTGGTGCTGTAGGAACCATGATATTTCATGTCATTGTTGTATCTGTTTTGGGGCATCATGAACCATGTCTATATAAAATGACAAATTTAGTCTATAAATGTATGTGTTCTGATTATTGCACTGACTGTCCATTCCCCTATCACTTTCCCACTCTTCAGAACTCCCTACTCCCTGACACAAAACAATATTAAAATGAGGGCAACTAATAACTCTAAAATGGTCTCTGAGTATTTAAGTGAAAGGAAGAGTTGCATATCTCTTACTTTAAACTAGAAGCTAGAACGATTATGCTTAATGAGAAAATCATATTGAAAGCTGGCCTCTTATGCCAAATAGTTGGCCAAGTTTAAATGCAAAAGAAATATTTGAATGAAATTAATGTGCTACTCCAATGCGTACATGGATGGTAAGTAAGTGAAACACCTTATTGATGATATACAGAAAGTTTTAAGGTTCTGGACAGATTAAACCAGCTACAATAGTCTCTTAAGCCAAAACCTAATCCTGAGCAAGGCTCTAGCTGTCTTCAATTCTGTGAAGTCTTAAAGAGGTGAGGAAACTACAAGCGAAAAGTTGGAAGGTACTGGAGGTTGACTCATGAGGTTTAAGAACTATATTAAGAGTAGAGTATAAATTGTTTTAACACAACAATTAAATAAGTGAGGTGAAGGCTGTGTTAACCAGTTTGATGTAAGCATCTCAAATTGTATACAAAATCAGCACATTGTACCCCATAAATGCAGTGTTGTACACAGTTATGATCTAATACAAAAAACAAAACAAAAATAAAAAAGAAAGAAAAGAAGCCATCTCTTTAACATAAAAGTACAAGGTAAAATAGCAAGCCCTGATTTAAAAGCTGCAGTCAGTTATCCAGAAAATCTAGGTGAGATAATTGATGAAGGTGGCTATGCCAAACAATGGATTTCCAATGTAGACAAACAGCCCTTTATTGGGAGAATACCCCATCTACCTTTATAGTTAGATAAGAAGCAAGCTCCTGGTTTCAAATCTTCAAAGGACAGGCTGACTCTCTAATTAGGGGCTAATGCAGCTGGCGACCTTAAGTTGAAGCCAATTCTCATTGATGATTCTGATAATCCAAGGGCCCTTAATAATTATGTTAAAATCAATTCTGCTTGCATCCTAGAAATGTAACAACAAATTCTAAATTACCGGTACCACATTTGTTTGTAGCATGGTTAAATGAATATTTTAAGCCCATGTTGAAACTTATAGTTCAGAAGAAAAGATTTCTTTTAAAATATTACTGCTCATAGATAATGTCCCTGGTCACCCAAGAGCTCTGATGGAGATGTATGTGTTATTAACATTATTTTCATGCCTGTTAACACAATATCTATTCTGCAATCCATAGACCAGGGAGTAATTTCAACTTTCCAGTTTTATTATATAAGAAATACATTTCATAAGGCTGCCATCAATAATTATTCATCTGATGAATCTGGGCATAGTAAACTTTCTGGAAAGAATTCATCATTCTAAATGTTATTAAGATCATTTGTGATTCTTAGGAAAAGATCAAAATATCAACTGGAGTTTGGGAGGAGTTGATTCCAATCCTCGTGGATGTCTTTGAAGGGTTTAAGACTTCAGGGAAGAAGTAACTGCAAATATGATGGAAAGAGCAAAAGAACTAGAATCGGAAGATGTGAATGAACTGTTACCATATGAGATTATTATGAGAATAACTTTAATAAATGAGTTGATTTGTATGAATGAACATGGAGAGTTTTTTTTTGAGAAGGAATCTATTCCTGCTGAATAGGCTGGGAACATTGCTGAAATGATGATAATATACAATAGAACCTTTGTTAGTTGACCACTCAGTGGATTGCAATAAACTAGTCAACATAAGGAACTAATCCTACTGCACCAATACACACATGTGGTGCATGTCTGGTCTATGAAAATTAAGTGAACCTAAGAAGGTGGTCAAGGTAAGGAGGTGGTATTTAGATTATCTCATAAACTTAGTTGATAAAGCAGTGGCAGATACTGAGAGGACTGACTTCAATTTTGAAAGAAGTTCTACTGTGGGTAAGATGATATCAAGCAACACTGCATGCAACAGAGAAATCAAGTGACATAGTCAATCAATGTGGCAAACTTACTTTCTTCTTTCAAGAAATTGCAACAGATACCCCAACCTTCAGAAACTACCACTCTGATTAGTCATCAGGCATCAACACAAAGCAAAACCTTCCATTGGCAAAAAAATTACAACTTGTTGGAGGCTCAGATTATTGTTAGCTTTTTTTTTAAGCAATAAATGAAGGTGTGTGCATTGTTTTCTTAGACATACTGTTACTGCGCACTTTGCTGTAGTGTAAACATAACTTCTTTATGCCCTGGGAGACCAAAAAAGTTGTATGACAAGTTTTCTTATGATATTTGTTTTCTTATGGTGGTCTGGAACCAAACCTACAGTATTTCCAAAGTCCGTCTATAGTTATTGATAGGTAAGGACTTACTGTTGTCATTTCATTCATTGTTTTCCAGTTATTTTGTAGCTCCTTTATTCCTTTCTTCCTCTCCTGCTGTTTCCTTTGTGATTAGGTGACTGTCCCCCTGTGGTATGCTTTGATTCCCTACTTTTCCTCTTTTGTGTATTTTGTGTGTCTATTAATAGGTGTTTGCTTTGCAGTTACCATGAGGCTTACATAAAACATTATCATAACAAGCTCTTTTAAACTGATAACAATTAGGTCAATATAAGTTGTTAGTGTATGCTAGTGTTTTGAATCCATTTTGCGTGAGACATGTTTGTTAAACCACCTTGCAAATGAAAATAACTATACAATTTTAGACATTACTATATGTATCTAATTTTAAGGAATTATTGAAGTGAAAATCTAAATATCTCTCTCCCCCTCTCTCATCTAGGAGCTAGGAATTGGGAAGGATACAGGCCAAAGTTTACTTGTGATGAAACCTTTCTCTGCAGCCGTGGTGCAAAAGAAGAAACATCCTTGAAATTCTTTGTGGCCCTGAGATTTTTAAGCGACTTGGGATGGATAATGAGATACGGTGTTAGCCCTCTTGGCATTTATGGGAATGCTTTTATGGGCCTTAAAGTTATACTTAGTTCTGAATGAATATGATCCCAAGCTATTTTACGTAGGACAAAAATAGCCATTTAAGGTCACTGTTGATCACTCAGTAGACTTTGGAAAGATACTCATTATGTCCTTGGAAATGGTACACTATCCATTCTTTTATTAAATGCAGAAGTTATCTTTCTGCTCTCCTCAATCTCTTACATTTAGTGAATATGATAAGAAGAAAATGGTGATGAAAAACATTGTTGTTTAAGTTAAAGGAAAATCCATTTGAACTTTTCTACACAGGAGTAAATTACAGCTTTCAAGTTGAGATAGAACTCATCTATTTTTAGCTTAAACTGAAATTCATACAGAAGATGGAAAGACCCTGGAGGACTTTGAGTAAAAGTCATCTTTGCATAAGGTGATTTCTTAGGATTTTTTTTTCATTAACTGTATCCCCTAACATTTAAGGATTTTTCTTCTAGAAAGTAGTAGTCAAGAAGAATTAAATATTATTCTGAGAGTCTATTTGTATCAGTTGATTTTTAAATATTATACCTTAGATACAGACAGGCTATTAATCTGTATTATTGAAATAAACAAATTTTATGCTATTAAGTATGACAGATTTTTAGAGATGGAATTCTGGGAAGTTTTCAGCAATGCTTCGTGAGAAGATTTACCGGATGGGTAATTTGAGGATAGAAGGAGAGGAAATAGAAGAATCTGAATGTGTCTGACCCCCCTGGCATATATAGCAAGCAATGACTAAGTTTAAAGGGACAATGGACACAGTGTTTCCATGGGATGAAAACACTGCTATGGATTACCTGTGGAGTTTCACAGAAAATATAAAGGTCATTTACAATATTATCTTAAAGGTCAAGTAGACAGACACTTAACTATTTACAAATTAATATATTGATTTTAAGCTTTATTTTGAAAGACTCTGGATAGTTTGTGTTCTTTTATTGATTGCATAACATGGCTCTATTGGACAAGAAGTAGATGGACTACACTGTCCTTTCGAAACCATGGTTCAAAGTGATGTGTTTGATAATAGAAAAATAACTCATGTGTTTTGAAGATTTTAGGTCCTCTAGCAGAACTAGCTGTATACGGTAGGGAGCAGGTACTAAGTTTCTTAGAATTTGTGATATTGATCCCGTCAGGGGATGTTTGAACTAACCTCAAAAGGAAATATTAGTCACCTTCTTACAACTCCGGCAGTATTAAGAATCAGAGAACAAGATGAAAAGACTATACTTTGTGCAAAAGAAAATCTTTTGAAAGAAATTCTGAAAAGAGTTATACAAGAAAAGAATACACTCCCTACACAGCATAACATATTTCAATTCTATATATGAGAAGCCAAATAATCTTAAATCCAATTAAATTTATGTTTTGAAGGCTCCTGCCTATGACTCTATTAACTATCTCTTTTCTAAAAGTGGGTCTATTTTCGGAAACACATTAGACCTGGCGCACAAGAATTAATCTCTTAAATTTGGGACAATCTTTATCTTCAGATAAACGCACTGCCTAAATTGTGTTGATTCTTACTTAAAGCATTATGGATTTTTGATACGGAATCTAAAATAAAAATACTGTTTTATAAAGATACTGAGAGTTCTTGCACATGGAATAAAAAATATAGATAGAGCAAATATTTTTGCTACAGTTCTCTGTTCCATGTTAAACACATTAAAACACACCATGACCATCACACGAGAAGCAGCAACAGTGGGCAGACCTCAAGGGCAGAAATCTTTTGAACAATATTTCTGTGACATTTCACTTATACTTTGATCAGTCGTTTCCCAAGACAGGGCTCACTACTTTATGATGACGTCCCCTGCTATACATTTATAAGTGTCGTAAAGTTCTTATGCCAAGCTTTGCCATCCCGCAGTTTTCCTCCTTACCTTCTGGTATGGCATAGTCAGTCTACACGTGCATCTGATGGTTCCCTTCAGCTATTTGCAGACCATCATCATATCACCAGTCCCTCCTCCAGCCAGAGGATTCAAATTCTCTCAAATAATTCTTACGTTAGAAATTTTGCAGTTCCACAGTCTTGTCTGTTTTTTTTTTTTTCCTTACTGTGTCATCTTATTGTGGCCTGGGACACAATTATTTAAAAAATAATTCTAGTACCAGTGTCAGTCTAATTCCTTAAAAAAATTTAATTCTAAGTAGTACAGTTTTTCTGTTGTCAGAAGAATAAGTCACCATTGAATTTTCTATAGTTTTTCAGTACGTCTATTAAAAGTTGTGCACCAAATTACATATAGTACTCTTAAAACTAGTCAATACAAAATACTGAGTGATTATTGTATCTTAGCATCTGGGAAATCTACATTTTAGTCATAATATTGGATAGAGGTTTTATTTCAATATTTCACTCTGTGGGCTCATATTCAGATTGTAGTCTATTAAATACACCAGAATATTTTTCTAAAGACCTATTTGATTAGTCATTGTCTCCCAATTTGTCTGTATGCAATTGATTTGATCTAAATCTAAGGCTTCGAATGTTTTCTGTTAAATTTACTCTTTTAAAAAAAAATTTAGTTCTGAAATTACACATAATTTTCCTGGCTCTGTTATCAATAAATAGTATAAACTCTTCTTTAATGCATCCTTTCAAATGAGAGGGCAATAGGGCGCTAAAATCATATTGTAGCATTGCATCAATCTAGTAATCAACATACGTTAGTTATCATTTCTGCTAACTAGGCAATTATCCATTCTTTTGTTTTTCTTTTTTTTTTAAATTCCAAAATATTATGGGGATACAAATATTTTTGGTTACTTGGATCACTTTTGTAATGCTTGAGTCAGGGCCACCAGTGTGTCCATCACCTAAATAGTGTTTCTCGTATCTGGTAGGTAGGTTTCCCCCATCCCTTCCTGCCCTTTCCTCTCTGCTTGATTTCTGAGGAGTTTTGTTTCCCCGTGTATATGTGTGTGCTCATCAGTTAGTTCCAATTTAAAGCAAACAGGTGGTGTTTGTTGTTC
This sequence comes from Galagoides demidoff, assembly GCA_963574575.1. NCBI lineage: Eukaryota > Metazoa > Chordata > Mammalia > Primates > Galagidae > Galagoides > Galagoides demidoff. Next base: position 17,185 of record CAUYQV010144894.1, on the reverse strand, counting down.
CATTCTTTAGATACTTCATGTAGGATAATGGTCCCCAGTTCCATCCAAATTGTTGCAAAAGGCATTAATTTGTCATTTTCATGGCTGAGTAGTGTTCCGTGTTATAAATATACCACATTTTATTAATCTGCACCCAAATTTATGGGCACTTAGGTTGCTCACACACCTTTGCAATTAGGAGTTATGTTGCAATGAACATTTGAGTGCAAGTGTCTTTCTGATAAAATGACTTCTTTTTCTTTGGGCAAATACCAGTAGTGGAATTGCTAGATCAAATGATAGGTCTATTTTTAATTCTGTGAACAATCTCCATACTATTTTCCACATAGGGTTTACTAATTTGCAGTCCACCAGAAGTATGTAAGCATTCATTTCTCCCTGCATCCATGCCAGCACCTATTGATTTGGACTGTTTAATGAAAGTCATTCTAACTGGTGTAAGGTGATTTCTCATAATGGCTTAAATTTGTATTGCCATGATGATTAGTGACATTGAGCTTTTTTTCACGTTTATTTGTCATTTGTCTATCTTCTTTTGCAAAGCTTTTGTTCATAGTTTTGATCATATTTTTGTTGTGGTCGCCAGGGGGAGTCTTCTACATAAATTCTTTGCCTAGGCCAAGAGCTTTTCCAGCATTTTTTTTTTCTAGAATTCTTATGGTTTCATGCCTTACAGTTAGCTCTTTTTATCCATCTTGAATTAATTTTTGTGAGTGGTGAGAGATAAGGATCTTGTTTCATTTTTCTTTTTAAATCTTTTTTCTGTTTTCTTTCTGCATGCAGCTATCCAACTTTCTCAACACCATTTCTTGAATTAGCTTCTTCCCCCCACTCTGTACTCTTGTTTGCTTTGTCAAAGATCAGGTGGCTATTTCAGATGAGATGGTGTTATATTTGAGTTCTCTGTTCTGTTCCATTGGTCCAGGTCCCATTTTTGTGCCAATGCTATGCTGTTTTGGTTGCTATAGCTTGCTCCTATAGCCTTGTAGTATAATTTGAAGTTTGTTATATGATGTCTCCAGATTTGTTCTTTTTGCTTAAGATTTCTTTGAATATTTGGGCACTTTTCTGGTTCTATATAAGGCATAGAATTACTTTTTCTAGGTCTGTGAAATAAGACATTGTTATTTTGTTGGGGATTGCATCATATCAGTGAATTGCTTTAGGTAGTATGGACATTTTAACAATGTTGATTCTACCAATCCATGAGCATGTTATATTTTTCCATTTGTGTCCTGTATAATTTCTTTCCTCAGTGTTATTTGTAGTTCTCTTTTTAGATATTTTTCACCTCTTTGGTTAAATATATTTCTAGGTATTTTGTTTTCTTTGTAGCTATTGTGGATGGTATTGAGTTTTTGACTTGACTATCAGTTTGACTGTTATTGGTGTATAGAAAGGCTAGTGATTTATGTACCTTGACTTTGTAAGCTCATACTTTGCTGATTTTACTTATCAATTCCAAGGTCTCTGGTTGGAGTCTTTGGGGTTATTAGATAAAGATCATTTCCTCAGCAAAAGTGATGGTGTGACCTTATCTTTTCTGTTGGATACCCATCATTTCTTTCTCTTGCCTGATTGCTCTGGCTAGGACCTCCAGCACTATGTTTAATAGAAGTGATGAGAGCTGGCACCGTGGCTTGTTCCAGTTCTTAGTAAGAATGGTTTCAACTTTTCCCCATTTAGTATGATGATTACTGTAGGTTTATTACATAGTGCTTTTATAATTTTGAGATATATTCTTTCCATGCTAGGTTTTGGGGTTTTCAACCATATAAGGGTGCTAATTTTGATGAATGCTTTTTTGGTATCTATTGAAATGATCATATGGTCTTTCATTTGCTTCTCTTTACATGGTGAATCACATTTATTGCTTTCCATATGTTGAATCATCCTTATATCCCTGGGATGATGCTGACTTGGTCATGGTGGACTTTTTTTTGGTGTCCAGTTGAATTCAGTTTGCTAATATTCTATGGAGGATTTTTACATCTGTATTCATAATGGTTATTGGTTTATAGTTTTCTTTCTTTGCTGTGTCTTTTCCTGAGTTTGGGATCAAGGTGATACTGGCTTCATAGAATGATTTGGGGAGGATTCTCTCTTTGTCAAGGTTATGGAATAATTTCTGCAGTATGGGTACCACCTCTTCTTTATAGGTTTGGCAAAATTTGGCTGTGAATTCATCTGTTCTGGGGACTTTTTTTTTTTTTATTATTACTGCTTCATGGCTCTCAGGAGTTCTTCCTTCATGTTGACTTTGGCCAATCTGATGACTGTGTATCTTGATGATTTCTTCTTTGTGATGAATCTCCTAGGTGTTCAATGAGCTTCTTATACCTGGATCTCTAACAAGACCAGGGAATTTTTCCTTAATTATTATTATTATTATTATTATAATATAGGTTTTCCAGTCCTTATCTGTTTTCTCCTTCACCCACAGGATGCCTTTGGTCTCATATTTGGCCATTTTACTCAATCCCATATTTCTTGTAGGCTTTGTTGATTATCTTATTTCTTTGTTCTTTTATTCAAAAGAATTGTCTTAATGTTCTGAGACTCACTGTTTGCCTTGTCTGGTCTATTCTTAAAACTTTCCACTACATTTTGCATTGTTGGTGGGATTGCAAAACACTACAACCTCTATTGGAAGAAGAATGGAGAATTTTCAAAGGATTAAAAGTTGACCTTCCATTTGATCCTGCAATCCCTTACTAGGCATCTACCAGAAGAAAAAAAGTTATTTTGCCACAAGGCATTTGCATTGGAATTTTTATTATAGCTCAATTCATAATTGCCAAGATGTGGAAGCAACCTAAGTGCCCATCAATCTATGAATGGATTAACAAGCTATGGTATATGTATACCATATAATACTATTCTCCTATAAGAAAAGATGGGAACTTTACATCTTTTGTGTTTACCTGGATGGAGCTGAAACACATTCTTCTTAGTAAAGAATCACAAGAACGGAAAAACAAATATTGAATGTACTCAATACTATCATGAAACCAATACATAAACATCTACATGCCCACAAACAGAAAACCACAAATATATTCTAATGAGGAAGAAGGGAGAGAGAGGGAAGGGAACAGGGGAAGAGGGAGGGTAATTGGCAAGTTCTTATCTCACATGCACACTGTCTGGGTGAAGGGCTCAACTACAATTTGAACTTTACCTTAGAAATGAAACAATGTAACTTAAACATCGGTACCTTCATATTAATCTGAAATTAAAAAAAAAAAGGAACAGGGAAAGGTTGATGGAGTAAGGTGGGAGTTTATAAAAGGGAAGCACATAAAGGACCAGTAAACAAACAAACAAACAAATAAGCAAAACTTTTCACTGTGTTTTATATTTCCTGAAATACATTTTTCATTTCTAGAAGTTATATTTTTTTATTCAATATATTGATCTCTTTAGTGATTTTTTTCATTCATTTTCCGAATTGATTTCTGGTTTCTTTGAGTTAGTTTTCCATTCTTCTTGGATTTCAGTGAGTCTTCTTACAATCTATATTTGGAGTTCTTTATTGGTCATTTCAACATTTTCATTTTCTTAGGTATTTCTTGTTAGAGAGCTTGTGTCCCACTTTGAAGGTGTCTTTTTGCTCTGATTTTTCATATTTCCCAAGTTCTTGTGCTGAATTGCTTTTTATCTGGAGCAGCTGTCACTTATTATTTTCAGATTTCATTTTGTTCAGACGGGTTTTGACACATGTTTATAGACATGCCTCATAAGGGTTTATCTGTAGCATGTCTTGGATAAGAAACTTTGGCTTTGTTTAAGATAGGTTTGATATTTGTTCAGGTTCTGGATGGATGGCTTAGTTACAGGTATACCTATGTGATGGTTTTCTCAGTTGTTACTTGTATGTAAGCTGTAGCAGTGATGAGTTGTGTTTGTGGGAAGATTTCCTGTCTTTCTTTAATGAGAGAGATAGGAAGTCTTTTGAATCCTTTCTCTTTCCTCATCCCTGGGGTCTTCTTAACAATGTGAATTGTATTGGCATGTCCAATTTAATCTCTGAGGCAGTGTTGCTCATGAGTATGAATCAACCACACCCTCTATAATTGAGTCAAGAAATGTTGAAAAGGGCTGTGAAAATTTGCCTCCCTGTCAGTAGGTGGTGCTTCCCAGAAGGTTATTTTGGGAATCTGTGTCTGGCTGTAGTCCCTCAGGAGAGGTACTCATATAGTCCAAGTGGTAGATGGTACTCTAGAACTTCTGCGAGAGTCCTTATTCTCCACCACAGCAGAAGTGGGTGGGGGAATGTGGCTGGGCAGTACTAGTTTGGACAAATTAGTCCTCAGGCTCCACAAATGCTAGTAAAGTAGCTATCTTTTGGCAGGGTGATCAAAAGTACACTTCCAGGATTCTGGGAAAGCCACCAGGGAAGGGTGAATATCACCTCACCAAGCCAAAAAGTCTGTTAGTAGGGGAGGTGTCTTCCGAGATTCACAATCTGGCTGGTGGGAGTGGGTCTTGTGTCACCCCCACTCTGTGGTCTCTCTCCAGAATCTGACAGCAGGAAGGAGCTAAAAGTGTCTCAGTTTCACTATAATGACATTGAAGGCTGGAAATTTTCCTGTTCAGGATTCTATTCTGCTGGGAGCATGGTCTTGCTGTAAAGGGAGGGGTGCTCCATGAGTTCTTTGTGGCTGAGATCAACTCTGCACTAGTTTTTCAGTTCTTTCCTACAAGTCTCCTTTGCCTCCCAAGATTAGTTCACAAATCTAGCCTCCATGCCCCCAAGTAACAAAATTGAGTCCTGGGGGTACAGTATGTGGCCTGTGGACCTGTCTCTGGGTCCTTAGAGGTCAATCTCTGACAGTATTAATGAGATGCATGCTGGTCATGAGTTGCCTATGGGGTGCTTATGCAAGTTTGATGTTCCTTCTCTTCTGGGTGTTCCCCACTATGATGGAGCAGCCAGGTGAGCAGGATTGGGGAGGGACAGTAAGCAGGAATCTCACAGTGCAAGCACCCCTTATTCTGCTGCAGGCTATTAAGAGGAAAGGTTCAAGCCCACTCTCTGTAGAAGCCTTGGTATGGTGGACACACCAACAGAAGGAAAACAGTTGCTCTGACAGCCTTAGTTCAATCATCTCTCTCAGCAGCTGAAAGTGGGGGAGAAGAATGGGAGGAAAAACGTCTGAATAGACAAAAAGTAGCACTGTGGTTGTCTGTGTCCCTATCTCTGGAAGGTAGCCCACCTGGAATGACCAGGCTCTGGGGTCACACAGATTCCCTGGCACCCCTTTTCTCCTGCAATCTGGGTCAGAGTTATGAAGTGTTTGTGTGGCAATGAATGAGACAAAACTGAGAGATGACACCCTCTGGGCAGGACAAAAGTACACAGTGGGTAGAAAAGCAATATGGCAGCTGCTGTTTCAGCTTCATTGTGTGGTGACTGGAAGTGGCCCCATAGGGAGCTTTCAGCCTGGTGTTTTGTCCTCAAGAACCTCCCAGTTCACTGATGGCAGCAACTTTGGGGCTCATGAGGATAGAAAGGTTTTCCAGCATCTCGGGAGCCTGCTGACTGCCAGAAATGTGAGGGAGAGGGGAACAAACCACCTACCTACCCTTTTTGCTGGCTCTAAGCCTCTTGAGGGTTGGTTCCTGGTGCTTTCTCACTCCTTCTTGTTCTGTTCTGTACCTTTTTCCATGGAATCTCTGGTAGGTTCCAGAACTTTTCCCTTGAAATTACATCTGATTTATGTTTTTTTTATTTGTTTGTTTATTTGTTTCTTTTTCATCTAAAACTTTTCTTCCTGAGATGATCTGGTAGCTTATGTCTCTGATCAGTCATCTTCTCTCCACTCATCCATTCTTTTGTTTTTCTACAGGTATTTCAGGGGAGACTTTATTAAAAGATATCTGAAATCAGCATATACTCCAAAAAGTGATATTCCAAATAATTTGTCTTATAAGACTCTCAGACAAAGGAGATCAAGCTATTGTAACAACATCTATTCTTACTGACTTTTTTCTGGTTTCTGGAAAAAACTTTTGCTTTCTAAGTATATAGGATTATAGAATTATTTCAGAAATCCATATTGTTAGTTTATTCAATGAATAATTTCTCTCCTTCTTTTTGGAAAGTAATTGGGATTCTTTTTAATGTTTTGAAATCTCTTTCATATACTAGGCTTTTCCCCTCTCTGTGTAAAGATTCTAGTGTATAGAGACACTGCTAAATCATTTAAGTGTTTTGGGTATTGTGAAACATGAAACACAAAAATGTCAACAGGAATTTATTAAATATTCTACACTTACATAAAGAAATTAACTTTACAATATACCATTTCAGTGGAAGTTCTTTCTACCATCCCAATATTGTTACATATTTATTTTGAAATTTCTAAGTTTGATATGGGTAAGTGTTCTATAGGTCACATCCCTACCAATGTTTAGTTTTTTTTTCCTCTTGCTCCTTAACCTGGCCTCTTGGTCCCCAACTGTGCTGCTACTCTTAGGTATGTGGATTTTTTGACATGCAGGTGTATTGTCTATGACATTATGTTATCTTTTTTCCTCAATAATATCTGTGATATAGATCCATTGGTTTTTCCAGCCATGTGTATCTTTCACCAGTTTTCCTCAATTTCCATAAGAGAAACTCACTTCTTTAGGTTACATTTTAAAGTTTAATTTGTAATGCACCCATATTCCTAACTGTTCCAGATAATACACTACAACTAAACCCATAGGTATTGGTTTTCTTACAAAACCCCTTCTGGGTGAATTCATAAACATTCATTCCATCATTCTTTTTAGGTCAATTTTTTTTAATACTGTTGGTTTAACCTTTTAAACTGGGCATTTTATTTTCTCCATCATGTCTTAGAATTCTTTTTCATCTTAGCAAGATATATTCTTCACAGGCTTTTATATTTCTCTTCTTTCCCAATAGCTCATGATTTAGGAGTCACAAACCTTAGTCTGGAAAACCAAATCTGGGTCATCATCTTTTATATAGATAGATGCTCACTTTCTGTGGTTTTAAAATTTTACTTCTACTGTCATAGTCTTCAACTTGTAGAAAATACAAAATCTTTAAATATATCTCTGAATCTGCACTAGTTATCTATTTCTGTGCAACAAATTACTTCTAAACACAGCAGCTTAAAACAAGAAGTGTTTGTTGTCTTATGCAGTATCTGAGGGTTGGGAATCTGGGAGCCCAGCTGGGTGGTTCTAGATCTCTTGAGTGGCCCAACATGTAAGCCAAGCTGAAGTCATCTTAAGGTTCTATAGGGCTGCAGAGTTACTTCAAAGCTAAGTCACCGAAGTTGGAAAACTTAGTTTCCTTGCCGGCTCTTAGTTGGAGAATTAAAGATAAGAGAGAGTAAGAGGTAAGTGACAGAGAAGGGACTGAGTACCCAAGATGGAAGCAACAGTCTTTTATAACCTGATCTCAGAAGTAACATAGCATTATTTCTGCCATATATTATTGGTAACACAGACCATTCCTGATACCAAGTGGAAGGGGACTCTAAGGGAGGGAAGAGCAAGAGATGCAGATCCTTAGGGCTACTACTGTACACGGTTTTCAGTTTCCTGTCCTAGTCTTCACATAGACGTATAGTATTTTAGGTTTCTTCTGAGGGAACGAGTAATATACTTGGAAATTAAATAAGTAGTGGTCGTTGATTGGGAATATAAGGCTTTACGGGCCCTCTGTCAGATTTCAGATACCTCATCACTAAATTAGCATACTCTGATTATCTTTATCAGATATTTCAGATAATTATCTAAATTGCACCTTCAGTTCTAAATTATTTCATTTCATACTTTTCAAAAATTGAGGAGATTAATTGCTCTTATTAAATACAGAGAATAGCCACCTGAAAGATAAACTCATGATATATATAGTCTTCACATTTCCTTCTATTTCAGAAACTTACCTCTATGCTAATATGTGATAATAGACTATGTTATAGTGGTATTATGTGGTACCGTGTGAAGACAAAGAGGAATGATAGCCCAAAGGCCAGGAATTAATTTTCATTTTTAAAAATTGTACAAATCAGTGTCCTCAGCAAGCAAGATGAGAATATCCGATATTATCTTCTCCTAATCGAGCTTACAATAATTTTTAATCTTATTGACCTTTATCGATTATTTCATTTTCTTTTACCTACTAGTTTAGGGATAGACATTCTCTCTGTCAGGTAGAGATGCAGTGGGAGCTAGTAAGATGATATTTAATTGTGCAGTGATGTATTGAAAAGCAAGGTGTTATATAAATGCCTTAAAAATATAAACAAGCCTGTCATAGGCACCATAATTACCAGGTGTCATCACACTAATTATATATATATTTCTCCCATATCATAAATACAAATTTGCTAGTGCAATCACAACTATTATGAGGCTTTACTAACAAATATGAACCTAAGTAGAAGATGGAGAAAACTTGCTAATTGATGCAAAAAAGGAGTCAAACCCTTTTTCCAATTACGGGAATATTTTAGGCAAAAGATGTTTTGGCTTACAAAGCCTGACATAACAATATTTTTAAATACTGTAAAGTAATTTAGAGTAAAATACCCTCACTCTGTTGAGAAATAGAAGAGGGAGTAAAAGTTTTAGCCTTTCTTACATTCATACAGTAATGCTATGAAAGAATAAAGAATCCAGGTTAGTATTTTTGTACTATATTTTATCTCTACTAAAAACATTTATTTTCAAACCAGATTTTGAAATTATATAGAGAAAAATCCTCACTACATATATGGACTCTCAATCTGTAGTTTTTAAAATGAGGTCTTTATTCGTCTTGAGAGTCTTTCAAATGGTCTATGGTTAAGTCCAAAAGGCAAATCACACACAAATATGCATTGCAGGTTTGAGTTAGTCTTCAGGAGAAAATGAAATTAAATTTATATCATAAAGCTTATTAACTAAGAAAAAAATTGCTTTATTATTTTCTCCCCTTTGAGGCACCACGTTGGAATAAATTATATAGATAGGCCATTATATTTTTGCTATTCTAAACTCAGGTTAACCGAGATTGTGAATTGTAGGACACTTATTGTGTCACAATAATTCACAAATGCTTATTACCTAGAATGACAATCATCTTGTAAAAATTCCTTCTTGTAGTAATGTTATGTCTTTGAATTCTCAGCTCTCAAAGAGTAATTTCTAAAAGTGTTTCCTGATATTTTGTTATTTGCAGATTATGGCTGTCTTACTTTAAGAAAATTCAATAGTGGAGGCTTATTATTTACCAAATACAAGGAAGAGAGAAAATTGTTACTGTTTGTACTATAAAAAGATTCTGTGTTACAAAATGATGTACTGCATGGTGCTTATAAACAAGGAACTTCTCTGGTGCATTTAAGAAAATGAATTGAATAGCAAAAATGTGGTGTGTGTGTAGAACTTTGAGGTCATATGTCTATTGTGGAACAAAAAGGGATTTTTTTCAATATAATAAGATTGTTTCTGATTAATTTGTGTTCAGGATCAATATAAATTATTTAACAAATATCTCAATCCATCTTTGTGAATCTGACCATTATTTTCACCAGTAATCTTATTGTAGTTTTCAACTGCAATCAAATTTATCTTTCACTTCATCTAGGGCCTACTGAATTTCTCTAAATTACAGCAGTCAAGATGCTAAATGTGGATATAGTTCATCTATGATCTACTAATGCATTGGTTGCCATGGAAGCTGCTCTCCTGGCCTTACTTGATCAATTTTTTTTTCCAAACAAATAATTTGATAATTCTCTCCAAAGGGAAAAATGCCATAATGTTCTGGTTACCAAAATGAAAGAACCAAATTGTTTATTTTGATTTATGATGGTCTCCTCCTAATAACCATGATAATTTGGTCACTTTGTTCACAGTCAGTAGACACTAATACTTGAATTATTTCTTTCTAAGTATGTTGCTGAATTTCCTTTTACTTTGTTCTGTGTTTCTCAAAGAAATATCTTAAAGAAGCTAAATATTTAAAACAATATAAACATTGGTAGTGTTTTCTTTGAGAGAGACTGGCTAATTATGTCACAGTTAATGAATCATGTAGCCAGCCACCACTGTTATCAAAAGAATTCATTAAATACCCCATTTAAACATTGCATTCATCACCATTAGCAGAATGTGCGTCCTTATTCAGAATCTTTTGACCATCTTGTCCTGATAATCTGCTTTCTAAAATGAAATGGAACAGCAGTGAAAATGTGCCTTGTTATGAAATGCCACACTTAGGGAGGGACTTTTTTTTCCGCTTTCCTAAACTACTCTCAAACTCTCGGCAGTTATGATTATAGACCTAAGATCCAGTGTGCTCTTGTGTACTTAACTTTAATGCTGCATGAAAAATAGGGGCATCATGAAATTAATTAGGACATTTATTTTCAGCCATGAGAAAGAAAACAAATTATTATCTAGCAATTGCCTGCTGTCCTGTAGGTGGCAGTGTGTAGCAAGGAGAGGTTGGCTGTGATAGTTCTTGCAAAGCATCTCTTAAGAAGAAAAAGTAGAAAGGGGGAAAAAAAATAGTTTCTTGTCAGAAATGTCTTCTTGCATCTTTGGCATTTGGTTTCTTTAATGCCTGTCTCTAGTTTGAATCCTGAACATACATGCCCTGTATCATTGAAATAATTACCGTACATTTTCTTTGGCTCAAAGATGTTTTCTGTTCTTTAATATGTACTTCCATGTATCCACTGTAGGATTAAAAACCCTGTGGGTGTTAAGGAATATTTTTTTGACTGACTGACTGTCAATACTGAGTCAGAAGTAAACATCTCAAACGCTTTATCATTTTATGTTTTTTAAAATGGGAGCACAGAAGTTATCTGCAGAGTATTGGCCAAGATACGAAGAACAACTATATAGACATACTGTCTTTAAAATATTCAGTAATAGGTATTTGTTTTTGAATTCTGAGTTTATCTCAGAATGTTGTTCCATCTGGTTTTGTTGGGGATTAGATTTTGCCAGATAAGCCCAAGTACTCTGTCATCATTTCTAGTAGGAAGCCACGCTTATCCCTTGTCATTATAAGCAGACATCCATGCTGCGTCTGTCTTCTATATATGGGATTATGATTTTCCTATGAAAACCAGTAATAGTCCCTAAGCATTTTTTTCTGATTTTTTTCTCCCACCCTAAACAGGAATTATTGGATTTGGGGAAATGATGCCTGTCTCAAATTACCAATGTCTCTTGTAAAAGAGACAGAAAGGTGTTAGAGCAGTCCAACATTGCAGCTCCAAATCTTGATCAGAGACTTTATTACTTTTTGTGTAATTATATTCTGTCCGTGTCTGATTCAATTAGAAATCTTTCCAACAAAGCAGGTTACAGCATCTGGAGCCTTTGATCTCCTTTAAGCCTCTGATGTAAGCAGGCAAAATGATCACTTCAGAAAGAGAACACAAACTCTCAAACCCTATCACCCCAATTTCAAATTATACTTTTAACCCTCAGTGTTTTCTGCAGCTGTCACCCCTAGTCAACAGCTGGGCTTGGCTTCAGGCTGTGAGCATAACTAACGCAGATCATTTTAGCCATCTTTTAATGCTGTTTGTCAACATTGGCTTATTTCCTTTGCCTACATTTAAAAAAGGGGCCTGAAATCCAGCTCATTAATTCGGTCTATTAAAACAAAACAAAACAAAACAAAAATCTTGTGGAACGACTTCAGATGCCCTTTCCTGGCTGTTTGACATCCATAACTCTGCTAAGTTACAACTGATTTTCTCTGTCTCCCTACTCTTCTCATTGTTTTCAGATTTATAAAAACAAGCCTTTTCTTTGACCCTAATTTGCTGCTTTCTGTCTGCGAGCTGTAATGCCCTTCTACGGAGTCTGCTGTGTTTTATTAGATGTCACTTGTCTTTATGCTCTGAAGGTACTTCTTGCCTTTGTCCTTTTCAAACTACTGTGGTGATTGTGGGTCGCAGTTCCCTGCCACAACTGTCCTCATCCTTTGTAAACTTCCTCTTGCGGGTAGAACACAGATCAGCTGCCGTTTAATAAAGCAGGCATCTCATTTCATTTCTTTCACATCCATCAAAATGTCTTTTCCTAGAACTGGCACTCTTCCACTATTATTTGGTTACCTTGCCACATACAAGTGATTTTTCATTTCGTGATTGGTGAAAGAAGCTCCCAAGGGTGATGTTTTTCCTGTGGAATTGAAGGATGCCATCTTTCTTGCTAGAGACAAAGAACTGGTTCCTCTGCCATTTTGATACCTACCCGGCCTCTAGCACCTGAACTGATGGACTTTTGTGAAAGTTAGTGATATTTGGAGAAAAAATGTCACATATTTATGTGCATCTTGAGTTAAAGAACCAAAGAAAAATTACACAGCTTAAATTGATGGGCTGCTAATAGCAATTCTGAATGAATATGTTTTTCCTTATTTGAAAGTATCTTACATTCTAGCATTTGTGTATAGATGTCTATTTATTTCCTTCTTATCACTATTAGGAAAAAGGCAAGAGTTTTTTTTTTTTTTAAATTTATTTGTGTGTGGGCAAAATGAAGCGAGGCTACGTGAGTGACAAAGGAGGGAATAAATGTCTCCTGATTACAAGCCTGCTGCCTCCAGCACTTCGAAGCTGCTGGCTTCTATGAAAGTTAGTGATATTTAGAGGAAAATGTCACCATTAAAGCACACGATAGCTTCTACTGGACCAAAAGGATTTTGTGTCTACTGTGGGCATATAATACATTGATGTGTTTTTGGAGAGTCATGAGAATCAGTAACTGCTAAAAGAAGGTGATTTTCTTTGATTATTCCAAGGGTCTGTTAAGTGATTAGAAAGAGTTCTTAATAATATAGGAGGCTCAAGACTTCTTGCAAGCTTCTTCTAAGTGTGCAATCCACTCAGGGTTTATTATTAAATTACTATGAAATACTTAAAATATGAATCTTGAGCATTTTTCAGACAACATCTGTTGTAAGAACTACAGATAACTATTTTTCTGAAGAAGCCAGTATTCTATTTAAAAACATACATGTGTATATGTATATATGGATGCATGTACATACACCTATATTTAACCTGTTTTTTCTAACTATTGTACATGTTCCTAAAGTAAAGTTTTAGAATTTGCCAAGGTGCAAAACAAAATTGTTTGCCATTCTATCATTTCTGTTGAATTGCTTTCCAGATTTTTAAGTAAGTGTGCATGCAGAATTTTATAAAAATGAGCTTATGAGTTTTTCCATGGAGTCCCAGTTCCTCATTTGAAAACTTAGGAAAAAAAAAAACTCAATGAAACATTAAGTCACCCAAATAAGCTTGCTGATAGTAAACTCCAGAATCATAGATTTCCCTACCTACTTCGAGTGGCTCTAAACTGGGGCTTTCATGTGCCAAGAGCCTGCCCAGGAAAAACTTATAGTGTGTAAAAGAAAGGAAAATTTGTGTTCACTGCAGGAAAGCTACCTTTCAAGAGGAAGTAAGCAGAGCATGCCCTGTCATTCTTTTCACACTTACCAACTAGTTAACACATAGGTCAGGGTTTCTAACTAAAACTAAGCTTTAACTTTTTGATATTCAATCATAGATTTAGAGAATTAGTGAATTGGAAGTCTTGCCATTGTATTTTTACTTCATCCTTGCTAATAAACACACATTTTTTCCCTTTTCTTCTGTGACACATGTATTCATTTAGTGCAGTGATTGCATGGGACTGAGCTACACTGTGCAGTCATGGCTGGCTCATGCTCACTAGTGGAGCAAAGAAATGATAGTGTATGTCATTGGCTGAGCATGGCTTTTGACATATAGTAGGTAATCAAAATTGGAAGTTATGATTATCATTTTTTTCCAGAAGATATGATTTTAAAACACAAATATCATTCTGATACACAAACCAGGAAGGATACAAGAAAAAAGACCAATGTCATTAATGAACATTGATGCAAAAATACTCAGTAAAATCTTAGCAAACAGAATTCAGTTACACATCAAAAGAATAATTCATCACGAGGTAGACTTTATCCCAAGGATGCAAGGCTGGTTCAATATATGCAGATCTATAAATGTATTTCACCACGTAAACAAAGGTAATGACAAAGGTCATATGATACTCTCCATGGGCACAGAAAAAGCATTTGACATGCTTTTTTGTTAAGAATGCTTAGGAAAATTGGCATAGATAGGATATTCCTTAAAATGATGGAAGCTATCTATTACAAACCGAAAGCCAACATCATATTGAATGGAGAAAAGCTGAAAGCATTCCTGCTTAGAACTGGAACCAGACAAGAACGTCCACTATCACCACTAATATTCATCAGAGTTCTATAGAGGTCCTAGCTGATGCAATCAGACAAGAGAGGGATTATTGAGCATATTCATACAGGGATGGAGAAGGTAAAACTATCACTTTTTGCTAATGATATGATCCTACACCTAGAAACCCTAAGGACTTAACTGCAAGACTCCTGGGATTGATATACAGCAAAAGCTCAGATTACAAAATAAATGTACACAAATAAGTAGCTTTCATATACGTCAACAATAGTCAAGCTGAGAATCATACCAAAACCACAATACACAGTAGCGTCCAAGAAAATGAAATATCTTGGAATATATTTAACAAAGGATGTGAAGGATTTTCACAGAAAGAACCATGAAACACTCAGAAAAGAGATTGCACAGAATGCTAACAGATGGAAGAAAATATTATGCTCATGGCTTGGAAGAATCAACATTATTAAACTGTCTATATTACCCAAAGCAATCTACAGACTTAATGCAATATCCATTAAGATAAGAGTGTAATTCTTTAAAGATCTTGAGAATATAGATACACATTTTATATGAAAATAGAAAAAAAAAACAACTAGCCAATGAAATTCTATGAATTAAGAACAAATTTGGAGGCATCACTTTACCAGACTTTAGGCTATTGTACAAGTCTGTAGTGATCAAAACAGCATAGAATTAGCATAAAAATAGAGACATAGATCTACGAAACAGAGCAGAGACTCTAAAGAAGAAGTTAGTCTCATGACAAAAACAAATGCATAAATTGGGGAAAAGAATCCCCATTCAACAAATGCTTCTGGAAGACCTGGTTAGCCACATGCATGTAAAAGACTGAAATTGGATCTGCACCTCCCACCACTTACAAAAACTGACTCATTATGGATAAAGGATTTAAATCTAAGACCTGCAACTATAAAAACCCTAGAAGAAAGGATGGTCTTAATCTTATAGGCCTTAGTCTTAAAGACCCCACTGGCAATCACAGCCACAATAAAAATAAACAAGTGGGACCTGATCAAGTGAAAAAGCTTCTGCACAGCTGAGGACACAATCAACAAAGCAAAGAGACAACTTAGAGAATGGAAGAAGAAATTTTCATGCTATGAATCCAACAAAAAGCTAATCACTAGAATCTACAGAGAGCTCAAACAAAACAACAAGAAAAGATCAATGACCCCCATTAAAAAATGGGCAAGAGATATGAACAGAAACTTCTCTCGTGAGGACAGATAAATGGCTAAGAAACACATGAAAAAATATTCATTGTCCCCAGTCATTAGAGAAATACAAATAAAAACCACTTTGAGGTCTCGGCGCCTGTAGCTCAAGCAGCTAGGGTGCCAGCCACATACACCAGAGCTGGTGGGTTTGAATCCAGCTCGGGCCCACCAAACAGCAATGACAACTACACCAAAAAAAATAGCTGGGTGTTGTGGCCTGTAGTCCCAGCTACTTGGGAGGCTGAGGGAAGGGAATCGCTTAAGCCCAAGAGTTTGAGGTTGCTGTGAGCTGTGACTCCATGGCACCCTACCCAGGGCGACAGCTTAAGACTGTCTCAAACAAACAAACAAACAAACTTAGAGATATCACCTAACTCTTGGGAGAACAGTCCACATCATAAAGTCTCAGAGCAACAGGTGCTGGCATGGGTGTGAAGAGAAGGGAGCAGTCATGCATGTTGGTGGGACTGCAAACTAGTACCACCTGTGTGGAAAGAAGAATCTCTGTGGAGATTCCTTAAATAACTAGAAGTAGATGTGATCCTACAATCCCATTACTAGCTATCTATCCAAAGAAATAATAAGGACATTTGCACTTAAATGTTTACAGCAGCACTCTTCACAGTTACAAAAATGTGGAAACAGCTCACATGCTCTTCAACACTTGTGAATGGCATAATAAGACGTAGTATATGTATGCCATGGAATATTGGTCATCCATAGAAAGATTGGGATTTTGTATCTTTTGTGATACAAAATCTAACCTTCATGAATTTAGAGAACATTTTTCTAAGTGAAATATCACAAGAATGGACAAACAAGCACCACAAGTACTCAAGACTTAATTACAACCAGTAGATTGATAACTGCATGCTCGCATGAGAAAAAAACTCAATTAAATTCAAATAAAGGGGAATGGGGGGAGCGATTGGGTAAATTCCCACCCAAAGGGTACATTACAGGGTATATGGTACACT
Organism: Galagoides demidoff; assembly: GCA_963574575.1. Lineage (NCBI taxonomy): Eukaryota > Metazoa > Chordata > Mammalia > Primates > Galagidae > Galagoides > Galagoides demidoff. The sequence continues at coordinate 724 of CAUYQV010144894.1, read as the reverse complement.
TCCTAGCTGAAGAGCACAGCTACAACCTGGACTTTGTCTTCACAAAAGCGAACTATGTAATCTAGTCTTATCTACCCCCATATTAATTTGAAATGATAAAAAGCAAAAGAAGAGTGCATAATTCTACACTGAATTGAGTTATCTACACTCTAAATTTTAAAGGTAAGAATACATCAATTGGCTTAAATAATCAAAAAAGATTTAATGGAGAAAGTTCAGCTACTCTTTGACCCATGAAAGATAGATACAATTTGACATGCTGTGGGTCAAAGGGGGATAGAATTAACCAAGATGTAGCAATATCTGAAGCTTAGATAATTTAATTTTGTATGTTCTTAGAGATAGTGTCCCATCTTGGATTAGCACACTATCTTGATTCTTGGGGGTTTCTTCTAAAGGTGGCTTTGGAAAGTATATGCTCACTCTTCAGAGTTGAAGTGGGGAAATCCAATTCAACACCTTCATCATTCTAAGAATTCTGCTTTTTTCCTTCTATTCTTTGGACCTTCTATGTTTTCCTGTGCATACTGAAAATAGTAAGAACTGGAAAATTGGATCTTAGAAGTACTAGAAATTGGAATAGTTACCTCTGGGGGAAGGTAACTTCAAGCCTCATGAAACAATTATGAATACATCTTATTCATTCATTTGAACATATCTGTGGCAACTCTAACCTAAGCTTTAAGGCAGTAGTTCTCAACCTTCCTAATGTTGCAACCCTTTA
>CAUYQV010144893.1:0-12142 GCA_963574575.1 Galagoides demidoff | reverse complement strand
TTCAGCTTGGCTGCTGTTGGTGTATATAAAGGCTACTGATTTATGAGTGTTGATTTTGTAACCTGAGACACTGCTGTATTCCTTGATTACTTCTAAGAGTTTAGTAGTAGAATCCCTGGTATCTTCCAGATATACAATCATATCATCTGCTAAGAGTGAAAGCTTAATCTCTTCTGACCCTATATGGATGCCCGTAGTCACCTTTTCTTCCCTAATTGCGATGGCTAAAACTTCCATTACAATGTTAAAGAGCAGTGGAGACAATGGGCAACCTTGCCTGGTTCCTGATCTGAGTGGAAATGATTTCAATTTAACTCCATTCAATACGATACTGGCTATAGGTTTACTGTAGATGGCCTCTATCAGTTTAAGAAATGTCCCTTCTATACCAATTTTTTTAAGTGTTCTGATCATGAAGGGATGCTGGATATTATCAAAAGCTTTTTCTGCATCAATTGAGAGAATTATATGTTAATTTGTTTATGTGATGAATTATGTTTATGGACTTAACGTTACAATAATTCTAATGATATGGTTGCATCTTCATTTGTTAATATTCATCTTCTTTACCAGTCAGGAAGCTCCAAGACAATAGAAATAATATCCTTATTTTTTGAGTTATTCTGAAGTATTTATTTTTGAAGTACTTTACCTACATAGAAGAGGTATATAGATGAATGAATTATTATGTATGTATACACCAACATATCCACCACCCAGGTTAAGACAGAGAACATTTCCACTACTCCAAAAAGTCCTTTCACGTCACTTTGTAGTCAATATTCCCCACTCCAGAGGTAACCATTATTCTGACTTATACCAATATAGATTTATCTTGTTTTTGAACATTATGCAAATAGAAACATAGTATATATACTCTTGTGTCTTTCTTTACTCATAAATGGTTTTGAGCTTCATTCAAGTTTCTGTCTGTAAAGTTTTTACCACTGACTTACAGCCTCCTGCTACATGAAAATATAATAATTGGTTTATCTTCTCTTGTTCATGAATATTTTAGTCATTTATAGCCATTTATAGTTTTGTCATTTATAGCCATTTATAGCTTTAACCACCGTCCATAAAGCTAGTGTGAATGGTCTTATTGAAGTCTTGTTATGACATATACATTCATGTCTTTGGGTCCACCCACAGGAGACTTGCTGAGTCACAGAGCAGGCATGTTTAACGTTAGTATACATTGCTAAACAGTTTTTCCCCCCAAGATAGTGGTATCATTTTATACTTCCCCAGCTGTGATTCAGAGTTCAAGTCACTCCATATTCTTGCCAGCACTTGGCAGTGTCCATCTTTTCGGTTTTAATTGTTCTATTCAGTGTGTTGCAGTTTCTCACTGGGGTTTCAGTTTCTATTTCTGTGACAAATAATTATATTCAATGAAAATTTCTCTCAGGATAATCCGTTCTCCCCCACAATCCGTACTGTAAGCAGAACTGTTCGTTGGCTGAGCAGAATTAATATGGTTGAATATAAATACAGATATAATGAAGTTTGTTTCCTATGTTCTGTCGGCCCAGTTTGTAATAGCTCTTTGTTCACTCTAAAAGCAAAGCATTTTTATTAGAAATTTTGCCTTTCCATGATATGTAGAGAAATAATCTCACAGGAAGGGATTTACTTTGGGCCATTGTATTTGACAGTTTGGTTCTACAGAGAGTTTCTCTTGGATGATATCCTGGGTTGAATGGTGCACCTCCAAAGATTCATGTCTACCTGGTACTTCAAAACCTATTTGGAAATTAGGTTTTTGCAGCTATAATTAGCTAAGTTAAGATGAGGTTATACTGGATTAGGATGGGCCCTGAATCCAATGAGGGTATAAGGCAGCCATGTGATGACAGAGACATATGGGGTGGGGAGCCATATGAAGATGGAGGCAGAGACTGCAGGGATGCAGCTACAAGCCCAGGAACTCCAAGGATTCTTGGGGACCACCAGAAGCTAGGAAGAAACAAGGAAGAATTGTTTTCTAGAGTCTTAGAATGTGGCCCTGCTGACAACTTGATTTCAGACTTCTAGCCTTGGTAATTGTGAGGGATTAAATTTCTATTTTCTTGGGTCCCTAGGGAACTAATAGAGATGCTTTATGGAGAACTCCATGTTCAAGGTGATAGCACAGGGTCAGTTAAGAATTCTTAAAAGTCCCACATATGCACAGATTTGGAAGATTTGAAGTGGAAATGACAATGCTTCTGATGTGATATTCTTTTTTGGTTAAACTGAATAATGTGATGGTGATGATAAAAAGAACATTTTTGTTTTTCTAAGATTTACTGACTATTCAATTAGGTAAAAAATATTTCTGGGATTCCTGGGTTCTCAGGAGCCAGTCCACTACTGTTGAAGACTTTGTTTTATTTGTCTCAAAGCAAAAGGAAAATGTCTCAAGACAAAATACCTTGCACAAAGGAAGTTAAATATTGCTCAATAAACTTCATAATAGACAGATTTTTTTCAGTTGTTAAATGATAGAAACCAACTCAGACTTACTTTTATTAGCTCATGGAAATATGAAGACCAGGACACAGCTTGCTTCTGGCAGTGCCAGACCCAGAGGCTTATAAGATACCCTTAGGCAGGGAATTGTCTTTCCATTTCTCAGGTTCATTCTTGAGAAGATTCCTCCCCCCCACCCCCCACTTCTTAAAAAGGCAAAGGCTGCCATCAGCAACTCTGCTTTCACTTAACCTCATAGTTAATGCCATTGGGGAAAAGAAAAAGGAGTGCTTCTTAATAATTCCAGAAAAAGCCCAGCATTGTTGAAGAAGATGAGGCCCAATGGAGAGAAAGAGCACCCAAACACCATGTTTATAAGAGGAAGGGCTTTATTTCAGCCGGTGGAGCTTGCGGCATAGAATAATTTGAAATGGCTGTGCTCCCTGACTGATAAAAAGGTCTTTCCCTTTTTATCTCCAGTCAAAAAGTTCCAACCCATAGGTAACTTTCTCATTGATTGGTTTGAATCAAGTGGAAGATGCTGTTCCAGCCCCCACAGAACTACAGCATTTCATAGAAGTAGAAATTTCCAGGTTCCAGAAGTCAAGTCTACAAATTCCCAAGAGCTGAATCACCATGGAGAGGACTCTGCAGGTGTATCCTTGTGGTCTCCTTGAGAAGACCTGTTCTCCTAGACCTCACCCTTCCCACATATCCTCTCTCAGTATAAGACTCTGATTCCCCCTGCTTGAGCACCAATAACTGTGACCAGGGTGGTAAGTGTGGAGGTGAACTCTGGACAAGCCCAGGTCACATAATGACTACAAAACCATAAAGATTGATAAAGGGAATATTTTTCTCCCAAGAGAACTTGGCAAACAAAAGAAAAAACACATCCATCTCTTGACTAAGCTGTCACTTAGAGTCATCTTTGGAATGGATTACTCCTGCTGATATTTGCTCAGCACTTTTTTTTTATAGCCTCTCTGGTTGTCTCTAGAAGTTTTGTTCTTATACCTGTCCACAGTCAGGAGAAAGCAATGTCCTTTTCTGGGGCAAACTTCCCTGGGCCAACCCTATCCAAAATCCAGCAGGATACAACAATGGGATCTCAAAAGAATAAAGACACTAAAGTGAATTTTAAGGAACAAAAGCATTCAGATTGAACCTCATTAACTCTAGTACACAAAAGACACATGGTAGCATTGCATGGACTACCTAAACTTCTGAACCCTGAATACAATCAAGTAGGCTGATCAATTTAAAAGGAGAAAGGAATTTTGCCTAGGGAATCCAATTTAGCATTAAATTGAGAACTTAAGACAAGAATGAATTTAAACTATTCAAAATCAACAGGGCTTATAATAGGTTTCTGTTAAAAATTATTAGCAGCTAGCATTTATTATGATATTACATATCAGGCAATATACCAAATGCTTTACATGAAACATTTAATCTTCCCAACATCCCTATAAGGTGGATTCATATCATATGCAAGATAAGTTCTAGGCTTTTCCACTCAGTAGTTTATAAGTTTTCTTTTTAAGTTAATTAACATTTTAAACTTCTATCTCTATAGTTTTTGAAAGCAAAAGCTACCCTGCCCCATGTAGGTCACAGAAGGGTGAAATCCAATAATGTCAGACAGAAGTCTGACCCTGGGCCTCACCCGGCACCCAGAGGGTGCTCCACCCACTTAGTACCCTTATGTTGTCCCCTTGCCCATTCTGTTGTCACTCCTATCTCTACATTTGCTATAGCAGGCTTGTAAAAAAAAATACTCATTGGGCAGCACCTGTGGCTCAGTGAGTAGGGTGCCGGCCCCATATACCAAGGGTGGGGGGTTCAAACCCAGCCCCAGACAAACTACAACAAAAAATAGCCAGGCATTATAGCAGGCGCCTAAAGTCCCAGCTACTCGGGAGGCTGGGACAAGAAGAATCGCCTAAGCCCAGGAGTTGGAGGTTGCTGTGAGCTGTGATGCCACAGTATTCTACCAAGGGCAATAAAGTGAGACTCTGTCTCTAAAATAAATAAATACTCATTAAAAACAATGAGAGTGAGCTGTCACAGTGAAGCAGAAACGGACCGAAAAGGTAAATATACTCTCTAAGGGCAAGTTCCAGAGGCTCAGTGGCTGTTGTCTCCAGAGTGAAAAGAAACAGGCTGGCTGGTGGCTGCCAGGAGTCCTCCTGTGCCACACCTTGTTGACATTTCTTGGAGTGATTGCGTCTTACTTCATGTCTGAGTCCTCTCTTTCTCAGCTACAGCTTAGGGATTCTCAGGCTTCTGGCTGGTTAGAAGTATTCCTGCTATTCCAGAAATAATTTTTCACATATCTAAATGCTCACTAATTGTTGATACTTGGGTCTATGAAACAATTCTGGACTGTGTCATGATTCTAGAAAAGTCTACAGCAGAGGCCCTTTTCCTGACTGCTATGACTACAAAAAGAAAAATGATTTTTCTTAACTACAAAAGAATATTTGCTTATTTCACAAAAATTATAAAGGAGCCACAAGTAAACAAACACTCATAATCCCACCTGCCTAAATAATATACACTATCTTTTATTTATTCCCCCAAGGGTTCATATAATGTAAACCAGTGGTTCTCAACCTTCCTAATGCCGCCATGTATTTTCATTGTTGCAAAGAGGTCGTGACCCACAGGTTGAGACCACTGATGTAAACTGTTTTGTGATTTGTGTTTAATATTCAAATGAGGGTTTTCCCATGTTCATAAATATGTTACTATAATTAAAATAGCAAAATAGTTATTTCTCTGTGTGGACACAACTGCTTTTAGATTTAAGTAAAACTTAAATCTAAAGTTTAAGTTTTGGTAGGTGCTGTATGTTCCAACAACTTAGCGCTAAAGCAGACATTGAAACAACTGGCTGGAAGAATTTTTAAAATTTTTAATGCTGTTTGCTCAATGGTATTCAGAGTCAGTTTGGTTACTTTCCCCTGAGACCAGCCATTTTTCTTATTGCATTAACTTAATTGGCCAGTAGCTCTGAGGCTCTGCGTATAGAGCCTAAATGTCTCAGAGAAGCTAAACAAAAATATTAAATAAACATCTGATGTAGGTTTTTCTGCAGAGAGGAGAGTCAGGGCTGTCTTCTTCGCTTTCCCTTGGCCTTGTTTATCCTCTCAACCACCCTGTGACGCCATCAGACGTGGGATGGGGAGAGGCACATCCTGCCTAAACATACTTGATCTTGTCACTAAAATCCTTGTTGGTAGTAAGGAGACTTCCTGGCTGTAATATTTAGAGATCATGTCTTTCTCATTTTTGTTTTTCAATATATAAGACAATGGTTCCTTGCTCACTCTGTAGCTATTGAGAGAAGGAGAATCAACAGGAGTGTTAGCTAGAAATTTTGGCACTTTAGAGTCAGCCCAAGAGTTATTGTCTTGCCTGTAATATGAAGCGGAATGGCTGTGTTGCCCAGGGCCACACTCCTGTGACAAACACATGGCAGAACTCTTTGCTCCATCCAGGGGTGTCTGACCTTTTTTTTTCTGTGAGGTATGGTGGAAGAGTAAGTGTTGTCTTGGGCCATACATTAAATACACAAAAAATAACAAAAGCTGATTAGCAACAACAACAACAACAACAAGAGGTTTGTTAATACTTTTTCTGATATCCAGCACCACAGATAAGCAAAAAAGTCCTCACAAAATCAGCATGTGGCCCATGGGCCACAGGTTGGACACCCCTGTGAGCCAGGCACCCATCCACATCAGTGATGTTTTTTGGGTTCCTCCTGCCACTCACAGGAAGACCCGTGGGTTCCCACCTCCCAGTCTGCCCAGTCTGCACAGTTCTGGGGAGTACCTAGGAAAGAATGGAGCACAATCTCCCTTAATCTTGACTCAGGGACAAGACAATCTTTTTAAAAAAAAAAAAAAAAACAACAGAGTCTCACTTTATTGCCCGCAGTAGAGTGCTATGGCGTCACAGCTCACAGTTCCACCTCTTGGGCTTAGGTGATTCTTTTGCCTCAGCCTCCCAAGTAGCTGGGACCATACGTGCCAGCCACAACACCTGGCTATTTTTTTGTTGCAGTTTGGCTGAGACCAGGTTCGAACACGCCGCCCTCGGTATATGGGGCCGGCGCCCTATCCACTGAGCCACAGGCGCCGCCCAAAAGACAAGACAATCTTGACCTGCATTCATACCCACCCTCTGGCACTGGCGCAGCCTCTGTTTCAGATCTGCTAAAGAGCTTTGTGTCACTAAGTCCTTTGGTAGACTTCTTGTGAGATAGATGAGCCTGCAGTGGGAGCAGAGTCTGCTGTCAGAGAGAAAACGGAGACAGCCATAAATTTAGAATGATGCTCTGCAAGGAGCTGGGCACGATCTTAGAGCCACATTTCCCCAGAGACCTGTCCCCATCGGAGCTCGTCCCCAGGGATGCGGGTGGCCCCACCATCTCCCACTTGGTCTTCATTTTGCTGCTGGTCTTATCCTCTGCGTTTCTATCACTGTCCTGGTTTCTCTTAGCTCAGGGGGCTCTTGTTCTGGTCTCTGTCCTTTCCCCCTGGGTTAAATGATATTTTAGTGACTGGCTCCGGAGGTTTGAGTTTTGACTATGTCATACGCAAGACATAGACAGTGCCCCCTTTTCTGACCTTGCCCTGCCACCCTCCCTGGTGATGTGCTACCTCCCAAGCCATCTGTGCGGACCCCTGGCCCTGCAGGGGTCTGTGCTGCCCTCTAGCGTCCGGAGCCGTCCTGCATGACAGAATTAACTCCTGGCGGGCTGGATGGATCCCCCTTAGAGCCGGGTCCTGGGGCTGGCTGGACTGCTTCCATTAGGTTTGCTTAAAATCACACCGGCCTGGGACAGCAGTATTGTGGGACCTTAGACCCTTCCTGCATAGATGCCGGCAAAGACCTGGGTAGGGCTGGATCACTCCACAACCACTGGCCCCTTTTCCATGTCTGCTTCTGAGTGGATGAAATAGAAGAGCAGAAGGTGATGAGTAATCAGGGGGGCCTGATCTCTCTCCAGTAACAGAAATTCACTGGAGTGTCTGACCTCCTTTTCCTAAGTCAGATTTTGTCCCGAAGGAGACCATGACACAGAAAAGAGAAAAGGCCATGGTCTACTGCATTTGTCATTTGGGACCAATTATTGAGAAATAGCGCCTTTATTGAGTGGATAGTTCACTAACCACTGTCCTGAGCTCATCTCAGATGATCCAGAGTCTTCTATGAGAAAGGCTTAGAAGTGCTGAATTGACACTAAACCCCTTTATTTGCATTTTTTAGTATAGTACAAGCCCCATACCTTAGTCCAATGCTTTCCAAACTTTAATGGACATCAGAATGTGGAACTGTTAAAAACTAGATTCCTGGGCCAAATTTCCAAAGATTCTGACTCAGTAGCTCTGGGGTTGTGACTGAGGATTTGCATTTCTAACCAGCTCTGGGTGATGCTGGTGCTGTGGTTGGTCCATGCACCTCACTTAGAGTAATCCTCCTTCTGTCCACATCCATCTCCCAGGAGAGGGTGGCGGGATTAGTACTTGTTAGGAAAACAGAAAGGAGCGTAAGAGGAAGCTTGTGACGTGCAAAGTATAATTGTTCAACGTGACATTATTTTTACAAGCAGGCTATGGTCTTGAGAAATAATTTTTCAAAAAAAAATTCCATATCTGGAAATTTGCCCCTTCATTTAGCACATAAAAAAAGAAAAATCCAAATTTTAGCTCTTAGCAGATGGACCTGGCTATAGGGACTTGCCCTACCCCCCCCCCCCATTAAGATCTAGATGTTATGAGTGCAAGGAAGATGACACAGAGGAAGCCTCGCCTGCCTCCAGGCGGTCCCAGCACTGTGGGAAGGGAAAGGTGTAAGGGGTGGTGCCCGGAGATGAGACTGGAGCAGAGATGACCGCAGGCCAGGTTTATTGAAAGGGGAGACCCGCCTGGGCAGTGCAAAGATGACGGCTGTGCCTAAGAGCAGTTAAAGACCCCTTGATATGGGGCCGCAGGCGGTGGGCAAATTCTATAGCTTGCCCAGAAAGTTAGGGTCCTTAGCACACACTTCTGGGGGTGAGGTGGGGCTAGCTTGATCCTTTGTCTCCTTTATCTTAAGGAGGAGAGGCAGAGGGTGAGTTTCATGTGACGCTGCATTTGGCGTCCCCAACAGGAAGATGATAGAAAAGGCAAGATCACGTGTCCCTGATTCACTGCTGCTGAGCTGCCATCTAAGGTGCAGGATAGATTGAGGGGCTTGAGCACCCAAGGCAGGGAAATTTGTTCTCCAGGGACGCTGGGGAGAACCTACCTGCCTTAAACAATCTGGGTGACCACACCCACTCAGAATCACACAAGAAAAATTTGTGGTTCTGAAGTGGCACAGCCAGGACCCAGAAGTACCTGAGAGAATGTCCTGACAAGCAGCATCAAGTAACTCTTCAGAGTAGACCCACAGGAGGGTCCTAGTCTGGGACCAAAGCCAGGACTCAGAGCAGGCTCTGGTGCCTGTGAGAGCCCAGGGGGGCTGATTCAGCCAGCAAGTGCTACTGACCCTGTAGGCTGGGGGAGGAACTGAGGAACACCTCAGGGGACTGGAGGTGGTAGAAAACATCATTACTGGGCCTCTGACGGCATCCACAGTGACTTTGTGCACATCATATTACACAATGTGGGAGGGTGAGGGAAAGCTAAAGGTACGCATCTGGGCTGATCATGAGAAAGAGATGCCCCTTCTCCAGGCTGCTGCTGCTCCAGCCAGGTCATGGCTTGGCACTTCAACCATGCTATGACGAGATCAAGACAGAAAAGACCAACAGAAGAATTAGAAAGAGTAGAGGCTAAATGCATTCTTATTCCAGAGACTCAATCTACCTAAATGGACTATTCAAATGACCAGATTGTACTAAGCTTTAAGCTAAAATAGCCATATGATTAAATTTTATTTTTCCTGCTTGGAGAATAGGAGCTTGGGAAAAAGGCCAGTTTGGTGCTTGACCAGAATGTCTGGTAGATCATTAGCCAAGATGGTGGTCCCGATTCCTGCCAACCCATATGGTCATCCTCTGTCCTGGAACTTTGCTACTCCTCTCATCCAGAGAGGGAATCTGTTACTCTGCCCCTTGAATCTGGGCTTGGCCATCTGACTTTCTTCAGCTAATAAGATATTAGTAATTATGAAGCAAGCAGAGGATTAAAATGTACTTGTATACTGGGAGTCACTTTCTCTGTCTCTGGGGCAAAGTACCATGTGCACAGAAGCCTGCCTGAGGAGTGCAGGACAGATGCCACCTTGCACTAAGAGACTTAACCAAACCCTGGCATGGCTTCTAACAGCACCCCCTCCCCCACTACATTGTGTTCCTGGCTTAAAAAGCTTAAGGCACCTGCCCCTGGAGATAAGCTCCAGTTCTCACTTTCTTAGAACATTTTTAAAAAGAGCTTACAATTGAGGCCCTTCAGATGTATATGTATCACATATGATTCAGGAGTGTCTCTCTCAGCGATCTCCTGGACATTCCTTTGAAATGTAATTTTCAGGAAGGCCAGACCTCTAGTTTCCCAGTCTCTGTGGGAGGGTAAGAGCTGAACTTGGATAAGGCCTGTTAGCAGACACATGTGGCCTAACAGCATTTTGCAATTTTTCACTTATCTCACATCGCTGAGCCCCTACTTGCTCCTCCACACTCCCTCATTTTCCACTTAAGACACCTGGCCACCCCTCTACAAACTGGAATGAAGCCCATATCTTCCCCCCACTGTAGCATTTTGGGTTTTGTTTTGTTTTTTTCAGAGATGGGAGTCACACTATGTTGTCCAGGCTGGTCTTGAACTCCTGGCCTCCAAATATTCCTCCTGCCTTGGCATTCTGAGGAGCTGGGACTATGGTTTGAATAAATCAATTTTTACTCTATTTATTTATTTATTTATTTAGAGACAGAGTCTCACTATGTCGCCCTCAGTAGAGTGCCATGGGTCATAGCTCACAGTAACGTCCAACTCTTGGGCTTAAGCGATTCTCTTGCCTCAGCCTCCCAAGTAGCTGGGACTACAGGTGCCCACCATTATGCCCAGCTATTTTTTGTCGTTGTTGTTATCATTATTTAGCAGGCCCAAGCTGGGTTTGAACCTGCCTGCCCTAGAGTACGAAACAGGCACCCTAACCACTGAGCTATGGACACTGAGCTAATTTTCACTGTTTTTAATTGACATCAAGCCCTTTATTTTTAGTAGGCACAGCTGTCTCAGCCATCCCCGATTCCCAACTGAGATCCCAGAAGCTACCTTAGATCATGGAGCTGCCAGCCAGCCAGGCCAGCAGAGCCACTCAACCAGTAATAAATATTTGACAAATAATAACATTTGTTGTTTGAATCCACTAAATTTGGGGAGAGGGGAATCTATTACATAGCCATAGCTAACTGATAGGATTTTAGAATTATGTTTTTTTCCTGAAAATCCATGTTATAGAGCAAGTTAAATTTGTAACTCCACGTCACTCATTACAATGCTTCTAAGATCCCAACTAAAAGTATACAAACTAAATCAACTAGAGGTGCTAGACTGCATAACAAAATGCAAGACAGATGAATTTTTGTAAATCATTAATTTAAACTATACACTGGGTTAAAACATAGTTATGTTCATCAGAGAAAATAAATATCCATCTTGCAGATGAAATGGACTGGTGGCAGCCTGGAAACCCCAAACGTCTGTTTTAGTCTGTTGTGCTGTTATAACAAATTACGGTAAATTTGGATGGCTTCTAAACAACAGAAATTTGTTTCTCATAGTTCTGGAGGCTGGGAAGGCCAAGATCCTGGCACCAATAGACACAGCATCTCTTCCTCATTCTTGGACAGTGCCTTTTCTTGCATCCTGACACAGTAGAAGTAGTAAGGGAGCCCTGCTGTGGGCCCTGTTTACAAGGGCATTAATCCCATTCATGAGTGCTCCACACTCACAACCTAGTCAACTGCTGAAGGCCCCATCTCTGTTAGGAATTATCCCATCATTTGAGGGGCTACGATTCCAACATATGAATTTGGGGGGATGACACAAACATTCAGACCATAGCAGTGCCTATCTCCCCATGTCAATTATCTCAATATTTCGCGATGATTATTACAGAGGTATATAACACATAACTAACTGCAAGACGGAGGATAGTAATTATAACTAATTACTGTCAATTTGTTACTACTGTGTGTTAATATTGCCAACGACTAAAGTAAAAATTAGAGTGGTCTCAGCTTCTCCCAGTGGGACAGCTAGTGACGCCCTTGCATTTGGAAGTACACTCAGGTGCAGGTGAGAAGGATGATATAGTGGAGAATGCAACGGGACTCAGAAGTTGCTGCATAGAAGTCATTTGTGTCACATCACATAGAAAAAAGATAAAAAACTTTGGTGTGATCTGATGGAATGTCTTGTCTGACCAACAGAAGGCAAGAAGCTCTGTGCTATCCCGTAACTCAGCAAATTTGTCGTCTTCTACTAGGCTGGGTAGAAGTCTTATTCCTTCACAAAGGTCCAAGCTTTCTTTTTTTTTTTCCTTTTTTTGAGATGGAGCCTCAAGCTATCCCCCTGGGTAGAGTGCCATGGCATCACAGCTCATAGCAACCTCCAACTCCTGGGCTCAAGTGAGTCTCCTGCCTCCGCCTCCCAAGTAGCTTGCAGTATCTCCCAATTAACTC
>CAUYQV010144888.1:0-16972 GCA_963574575.1 Galagoides demidoff | reverse complement strand
ACCTGTACCAATCCAAGTCCTCTCTGTACTAATGAAATCACCAACCACCAATCGAAAGTGTACTCATACCCTTCTTCTCTTCTTGCTTTCTGTACCCCATAAAAACTTCCTCCACCCCGGGTTCGAGGCTCTTCCTCGGTATGTACACCAGGAGAGTCCAGGCCTGGGCTTGGCCCGGGTCTGAATAAAACTCACCTCTTGCTTTTTACATCAGAGTGTGTCTCGGACTGTTTGCTGGGGCCCTTTGGGGGAATTTTTGGGCATAACAATACCTTACGCTACTCTTGTCGGTGCAGTGTGACCTCCTAGGCCCAGTTCATTGACTGTCTGAAACTCTGAGCCCCTCAGAGCAGCTCCACTGGTGCTGCATGACATCATGGGCCCTGCTTGGATTTCAGCAGTGGCTGAGATGCAAAGTTCCAGGAGCTTACGGAGTCTACTTGAAGAAGCCACTTCTTTCCTCTTGGTGCTCACCCCCCAGCACAGCACAAGTGCAGGAAGTTGATCCTCCCTCCACCCATGGGGAGAGCCCCTCAACCCAGGGGGCGGAGCCTGTGAGCACGTGCTCCTCCAACCCGCTGGGCCTCAGACCTCTTCCCTGGGGGCCTTGGAAGAATCCATCCGCAACCCGGAGACCACCTTTGTCACCGGCACTCCTTCCTTCCCAGCCTCCCTCTCCGCACTCATTCTGTTTTCTGGAATCAGCTTCAAATAAATCACTGGCACCAACCCTTTGCCTCTAGCTCCACTTCCTGGAGAACCCAAGAGAGTGTCACTCAACATTTTAGGACTTTGTCTTTCTACAAAATAAGGGGCCTTCAGACGCTGTGCCTTAGGAGCCGTCTGGCAGGACTCTCCCAAGGATAGTGGAGTCCAGCAGAAAGCTGCCCACGTGCTGTGACAGAGCAGTTCCATCTTCAGCCATTGGGAGTCCATGTGAGTTCACTACTGAAAGGACTTGTGGGCCAAGTGCAGTGGCTCACGCCCATAATCCTAGTACTCTGAGAGGCCGAGGTGGGTGGATTGCCTGAGCTCAAGAGTTCAAGACCAAGCTCAGCGCCCGTGGCACAGTGGTTATGGCACCAGGTACATGAACCGAGGCTGGTGCGTTAGAACCCGGCCGGGGCCAGCTAAACAACAACAACTACAACAAAAAATAGCTGGGCCTTGTGGCAGGCGCCTGCAGGCGCAGCTATTTGGGAGACTGAGGCAAGAGAATCGCTTAAGCCCAAGAGTTGGAGGTTTCTGCAAGCTGTGACGCCAGAGCACTCTACCGAGGGCGACAAAGTGAGACTCTGACTAAAAAAAAAAAAAAAAAAAAAAGAGTTCAAGACCAGCCTGAGCAAGACCCCGCCTCTATTAAAAGTAGAAAAATTAGGCTCTGCGCCTGTGGCTCAAGCAGCTGAGGCGCCAGACACATACATCTAAGCTAAAGGGTTCTAATCCAGTCTGGGCCCGCCAAACAGCAATAACGGCTGCAACCAAAAAATAGCCGGGTGTTGTGGCAGGCGCCTGTGGTCCCAGCTACTTGGGAGGCTGAGGCAAAAGAATCGCTTGAGCCCAGGATTGGTTGCTGAGTTGTGATGCCACGGCCAGCACTCTACCCAGGGTGACAGCTTGAGGCTCTGTCTCAAAAAAAAAAAAAAAATAGAAAAATTAGCTGGGAATTGTGATGGGGCGTGTAGTCTCAGCTACTTGGGAGGGTGAGGCAGGAGGATCACTGGAACCAAGGAGTTTGAAGTTGCTATGAGCCATGCTGCCACAGCACTCTACCCAAGGTGACAGAATAAGACCAGGAAGGGAGGAAGGGAGACTTGTGTTTTGACATCCTGTGAGACCAGTGGGTAAGCTGATGGTGAATGTTCCCTCCAGGCTCCACAGGAAGAGCCCAGTCCTGCAGCTGTGGTGCTGAGGGGAGCCCCTTGTCTCAGGCTTCACTCCTGGGCCTCCTCTACAAGGATACACCCAGACCCCACTGCCTGTCTAGTCATGAGGTCTCATCAAAATGAAGCACAGAGTCAATGTGTGCCTTCAGCTGGGTATTTCCAATAAATTTCTGGACATTTCTATCTGGCATAGATTTCTTCTTCTACTAAGAGAATCCCCCAGGCACCAGAAACCTCTTTGGTTTACTAACTTGTTGATCCTCCTATAAATGTCAAAACTGTTCTCTCTCTGGGAGCCCAGAGATGTCTTTGAAGTGGCAGTGGCCATAAACAGCCCAGTATTGCCCAACTAATGGCAGGGAGGTCTCCAAGACAACTGGGGACTTCAGCCTCCTGGTGCTCTAGTGACTGCTGGTCAAGATGGGAAGATGCCCAGGGGGGAATAAGGGCAATTGCTAAAAGCCAGAGGCCTAAAATCAAGGTAAGCTGTCATAGCAGGACTTCCTCCCCTGAAGCAGTCAGAAGGATTCCTCCCCAGGAGTAACTCTTCCCAGCTAGTTTCCAGCTTCTTCTGGGTCCAGCTTCTTTCAAGGCATAGTTGGAACTTGGGCCAAAGAAAACTCAGAGTAAGGAGAAAGTTAGGGAGAAAGGTCCCAGAGGGGCTGGAGAGTTCTTTCCTCTGATCCTTGATTCTCCATCCACAGAGTGGGGTAAACATCCCTCTGAAAATCCCAGAACATTAGAGCCCACAAAGGCTTAGAGATCTTCCAACAAAGTCTCTTCATCTTACAGAGAGACCAAGAGACTTCCTGGTTTGTAGCAGCCTATAGTCGGGGTGAGAACTCCTAACTCTAGTCCAGGGTGCCTCCACCCTCCCAGGATATAACTTCCTGAGTCCAGCCCCAGCTGGTCTGACTGTCTCCTGGCCAGACTGCTGCTCACCCTCTAACATGCTCATTCAGCACTCCCAGGGCACTGTCAACCGATTGTTTTATGGCCCTTAACAGGAGACATCTTCCTTAGACATCTTCCTTAGCATCTGGCCTTTAGAGGAATACAGGTTACATCCAACCCAAGGAACAGCACTATTGCAACCAGGCCTTCTTAAGAAGCTATTTCCAGTTGGCACCTGTGGGTCAAAGGAGTAGGGCGCAGGCCCCATATGCCAGAGATGGCAGGTTCAAACCCAGCCCCAGCCAAAAACTACAAAAAAAAAAAAAAAAAAGCTATGGCAAAAATGAGCAGTGCCCTAGTGCAGTTTTTCATGTTGTTTAACCATGATCTACCATAGGAAAGTCATAATCCAGTTCCCACAGCACGAATGTATGTTTATATGAAACTGAAAGGGTTCATGAAATAATGCTTATCTTTATATCACGCAGTGCACTCTGATATTCTCTATCCTGCCTAATCTGTTTCATCTTTTAATGCTGGTTGCAACCCTCTAAACAGTAGTCCAGCAAACATTTTCTATAAAGTGACAGATAATCAATATTTTAGGCTTGAGGACCATATGATCTCTGTCACAATTGATTAACTCTACTATTGGAATGGAAAGGTCCCTTAGGCCATAGGAAAGGAATGGGGGTGGCTGTGTGCTAATAAAACTTTATATACAAAATCAGGTGGTGGGTTGAATTTAGCCCATGAGCCATGAGCTAAATTGATTTCATGACCCACTAACGTCTCTTTATTTTTTCAGATTAATATGAGGGTACAAATGACTAGGTTACATTGTTGCATTTGTTAGGCAAAGTTCAGGTTGTAGTTGAGCTCCTCACCTAGCAGGTGTGCTGTATAACCTTCAATTGGGCCCATTAGGTGAGAGCTTACGGAACCCCTTCACTTTTCCCCCATCCTTTCTCTCCTCTTCCCTCCCCCCAACTTGAATTTAATTGTGTTTTTTCTTGTGTGGGTGTTTATCTGTTGGTCCATTATTAGTATTAAGTACATTGGATACTTGCTTTTCCATTTCTGTGATACTTTACTAAGAAAAATGTTCCTCAGCTCCAATCCGGTTAATACAAAAGATATAAAGTCTCGGCTCAGCGCCTGTGACTCAAGCAGCTGCTAAGGTGCCGGCCACATACACCTGAACTGGCGGGTTCAAATCCAGACTGGGCCCGCCAAACAACAATGACAGCAGCAACCAAAAAAAAAAAAAAAAAAAATAGCCAGGTGCTGTGGCAGGCACCTGTGGTCCCAGCTACTTGGGAGGCGGAGGTAGGAGAATTGCTTGAGCCCAGGAGGTAGAGGTTGCTGTGAGCTGTGATGCCACAGCACTCTACCCAGGGCGACAGCTTGAGGATCTGTCTCAAAAAAAAAAAAAAGAGAGATATAAAGTCTTCATCTTTTTTTTTTTTTTTAAGAGACAGAGTCTCACTTTATCATCCTTGGTAGAGTGGTGCCGTGGTGTGACAGCTCACAGCAATCCCCAACTCCTCGGCTTAAGCGATTCTCTTGCCTCAGCCTTCTGAGTAGCTCGGACTATAGGTCACAACACCTGGCTATTTTTTTTTTGTTGCTGCAGTTTGGCAGAGGCTAGGTTCAAACCCGCCACCCTGGGTATATGGGACTAGCGTGCTACCCACTGAACCACAGGCATTGCCCAAGTCTCCATCTGTTTATGGCTTAATAGTATTCCATGTTATACACTTACCACAGTTTGTTAATCCTTTCATGGGTTGACGAGCACTTGGGTTGATTCCCTGTCTTGGCAGTTGTGAATTGAGCTTCAATGCCACTAATGGATCTTAATCCAACATTAGAAAGGCACTGCTGCAGGGGGCCATTCCCTACATCTTTCTTCCCAGCAGAATCCAAATTTCCCTCCATATGTATCTCTTTTCCATGTAGTACAGTCCCCCAGAGGGCTTGTAAACGATGACTGGGGAAGCTGACCATGTTACCAGTACTAGTTTCAAATCTTGTTAAACTGAGTTTCGCCTAAAGCTCCTTTATGTACTTTAAGGCGGGCCTGAAGGCTTCTCCACACACAGTGAATGGTGACCTCACTGGACAGGTAAGTGGATTGCCACCTGCTCTTGTACCAGCCATTGACTTGCAGCCAAAGGTGACCAACTGTTTAACCATGTTCAAATAAGGTAAATGCCAACCTATAACCAACCCAGCCATTTCTGTGCCCCACTTCTCTTTTCAATACATCATTTTTCTCTTCTGCCATAAATCCTCTCTGGGGACACTGCAGTGCCAGAGTCTCTTTAAACCTATTCTTCTCGAGGTGCTACCTGATTCTCAAATCACTTTTTGCTCAGTTACACTCTGTTAAATTTAATTTGTCTAAATTTTATCTTTTAACAATTTTGATCAAAGTCAACCCACCACATCATTCACCTGGCAATTGCTATGCATCCAGGGGTGCCCCCATGAGCTAGGTTGACCCAATCAGCCAGAAAGAAAGGCTTTAAAGTCCATGTTCAGGGGAGTAGTTTTTTCCACAGATGCATAAATCAAGGAAGCGTGAGCCTTTCTTCTGACACCATGGAGCGGGTGGGGGGGTTGGAGGGTTGGAACCATTAGGGTGACCCCCTTAGGGAAAAGCCAGTGCTGAAGATGCCAAAGCAGACATCCTGGTTTGGATGGACCTGGATCCTTTATTTGACCAGATGTTAATCCATTTTAAGGGCTCTCTCTTCCTGGTAGGCAAAAGCAAACTGATGCAAATATTGTGCACCAAAGAGTGGGCTGTGCCCCAAAACAATTACAGGCTTCTGAGGAAAGACCAGACAGTTCTCAATCCAAGCAGCTGGGGACCTGAGGGCGCCCACCTTGTTAAACTGAGTTTCGCCTAAAGCTCCTTTATGTACTTTAAGGCAGGCCTGAAGGCTTCTCCACACACAGTGAACTGTGACCTCACTGGACAGGTAAGTGGATTGCCTGCTGACTAGGGCGCCCTCTCCTCAGTGGTGTCCAGCCCCACAGAAGCCAGCACCCTGCAAGGTGTTTTAGCCTCTGGCCCAGTGTTCTTTCCTTACTCGCGTTGGCTACTAAGAGTAGGTTGGCACTTGCTAAAATCAAGACCAACTCATTTTAATTTTTTAATTTAAAAACCTTCCCATTAGCCTTCAGCAAAATGAAAGCAGACTCAGCAGGAAGTTTACATTTATCAATTACTCAATGGTTATTTGGATAGAAACTTTTCATCCAAATGGGAGACATGGGGCATTCAAGTTCACACACACACACACACAGATACACACACACCATGGCCTGAGAGAAAAGAAACAGAGCCACTGTTATTAAGGCTGCCAGGAGCAAGAAGGAAGGAAAGTACTGAATGCTACTGAACTACACATGAAAAAATGGTTCAAATGGTAAATTCTGGGTTAGATGTATTTTACCACAATTTTTAAAAAATAAAAAGGAAGGAAAGAGAGTCACATGAGAAGCTCTGAGGACAGCAGCACAAGGACAGCACTTCGGGGAAGGCCTGGTGGAAATGGGCTCTGGGGACACCAGGCTGATTGGCCCATTTCACAGGCAAAGGCCTGGGGCTGAGTCAGGAGCAGCAGCAAAGTCAGAAGCCCCAGCAGGTAGCTTTCTCCCCCTCCCCAGTCTCCCAACCCACCCCTACCACAGGCTGAGTCTGGGAGGAACATTCTGTGGGGCAGTTATTCTTGGAGATGCTGGGACAGACCCATTAAAGGGCAAGGAGGATGGAGAGGACCAAGAAAAATGACAGGGTCACTAAAGGCCTTAAATGAGTTCATTTCAAGTACACCCTATAGGCCCCTGGCTAGGGCCTGGAGGAGGCACAGGGGACAAAGATGCCCAGGTCCCCAGGCATGGGGCTTTCTGGGTCTCATTCAGATCCTGATGCTTCTGAGGAATGTAGGCAAGAAGGGAGGAGGCGCTGTCCCCTCTCACCCCACCCAGCCCAGCCTAGGCTGGCAAATGCTAGGACAGGACAATGTGGGTCTCCGGATGGGTGGGCTCCTTAGTGTGGGAGCAGCAAGGCCGAACTTGGGAGGTAGCTGCTCTCTGTCCTTGGCGTCTGGGTGGAGGGAGAGCAGATTGGGCACAGAACAGCATTCCTTTTACCAACTGCACCTCGTTAGTCCAGAAGAGGAGCCCCACAAATCCACCACATGACTGGATAGCTGATCTTTCCTTCTGCTTCCACAGACTGAATTGTAGGGGTTCCCCCTAACTGTGGAATTCACCCCCACCCCACCCACACCCACACCCACACCCAATGTAACAAAGCCAGGCAGGGGACCAGGGGCTTTGTCAAAATCAAATGTTGCCAAGCGTGTGGGAAACAAATGCATTTTTTAAGGGGCCAAGATCTCTCACTGCTAGTCAAGCAGAGGCATAGAATTAAAGTGCAATTTAAGAAAAAAAAAAAAACACTTTTTCTGATCCTAGGAAGGGTCATGTGAAATCTCCAAAGAAAGTGTGAGTTTGGAGACATGGCAAAATGAAGCCAGCAGCTAGGCAAGACTGCTAGAGAGGCAAATCCATTCCTGCCGTGATGGGCGGTGGCTCCTCAGCACATGGACACAACCTCTCCCCCTCCCTTCCTGAGGTGCTGTCTATCAATTACATCTTTATTTTCCTGCCTGACACACTGGGCTTCCTGACAGCTGCCCAATATCCAATTTTGGCTGATGGGAACTTCACTTTATCTCTGACTGGGAGCCACAGGCTCACAGCCTGGTTGCTCCTTCATAGCAATATTTATTGAGCATCTACTATATGCCAGGCACTGTCCATGCATTTTCTCAGTAATCCTCCCAACGAACCCATGAAATAGGTGTTCTTGTGGGGACCAGGGTACAGAGCAGTAGAAAGAAGATACGCTTTGAAAACAAGCTGGATTCAACTCTTGCTTGCCATACATCAGTTGGGGATATTGATGGACAAACAGTTGGTCTGAGGCCAGTAAACATAGTCTATCCCAGGGCATCAGGTCCTGCAGGGGTCAAAAGAAAAGGCTTCCTGGAGGAAGGATGCTTGAACTGACTGCAGGATGCATGGAGTGCACTGGGCAGACATGGAGAGAAGAGGTCCTGGGCCGAGCGAGAGTAGTGCTCACAGCAGCAGGGAGGCAGAGTACAGTGCACTCGGGGAGTAGGGGAGACACAGATTGGCAGTGAGGAGTAACGGGAGGTGAGGCCAGAGCCTTGTCTATATGCTGTTCAATCCAGGAAGACCATCTAGAGTGGAGGAATTTGTGTGTTTCATGAAGAGGCCTTTGGCAAGGCTGGGCATGAGCCACCAGAGACAGTGAGAAGCTTCCTCCTCTGGGGTCCTCAGCATTTTTCCTTCAGCTTCTTTTATAAGACTTTAGAGGTTTTATTGTTACTGCTTCTCTGAGTCCTGCTTTTACACTTACAAATGGGAACAAAGTCCCAGACGACCAAGCCACAGACTCAAGTTACTAGCGTAGGTCAGTGCAGCAACCTCTGACAGCTAAACCAGCCCCTTATCTATCATCTAACACGTAGCTGGTTCACCTCTTCCTCCTAGGAGCCTGTCTACCTGGAGAAGCTAACAGACGTGCCAAGGTCTGACATAGCCTTTCTGTGCTCTGCTATTAGCAACCCAAAGATTTACTGCAGATCGCCTGTGAGTTGCCGTGTAGATGCAAATAGTCGTTTGCCAGACCCTGAAAAAGCACCAGCGAGCCACCGCGTTCCATAATCCCTCACAGAGGCTGAGCCATGTAAGCACCTGGAAAAAATTTCAAAATGGTCTGAACAGGGCATTGATGGAACGTCGGAGCAGACAGCAAACTGCCCACATGGCTCAATAGGACATAAAGCCAGGGTCTCATCGATATGAAGGGGACATTACTTGCACCCAGTGATGATTGAACAAAGCAATAAACAGAAGCTGCTGCGGGAATGCTGACAGCCGTGACTTTATATTAGGTGATAAATCTGTGCTGGCCAACTTTCTACTAAAATAAATCAACCACACGTTCCTGGCGAGCCCTCAAGAGTCCCCAGATCAGCAACTAAATCACATTATTTTTTCTCATTAAAAAATAATTCCTTGCTCTTTTTCCCCTCTTCCCCCTCACTATTCTCCACTCTCCCTCTCTCTCTTCTCTTCTCCACTCTCTCCTCATCTCTCTGGCCTCAGCTTTCTCCCCTCTTCTCTTTTCTCTCTTCTCTTCTCTTTTTCTCTCCTCCTTGGTCTGCTCTGCAGCCTCCCTCCCCCACCAATAAAGATCTTTCATACAAATAATAATAATAATAATAATTCCTTCAGGGCAGCGCTCATAGCTCAGTGGGCAGGTCGCCAGCCACATACACCGAGGGTGGTGGGTTCAAACCCAGCCTGGGCCAGCTAAACAACAATGACAACTGCAAGGACAACAACAACAACAAAAATAGCCGGGTGTTGTGGTGGGTGCCTATAGTCCCAGTTACTTGGGAGGCTGAGGTAAGAGAATCACTTAAGCCTAAGAGTTGGAGGTTGCTGTGAGCTGTGACACCATGGCACTCTACCCAGGTCAACAGCTTGAGACTCTGTCTCAAAAAAAAAAAAGAAAAGAAAAGAATAATAATAATAATCCCTTCAGTTTCTTAAGCTGCATAGAGAGGACGTGGGTGGCTGTTTTAATGTTATTCCCTAACACGTATTTAAATGATTTTTTTGTGTATTTGAAATAAATTTTATCAGGGCAGCTCCCATAGTTCAGTGGGTAGGGCGCCAACCACATACACCAGGGCTGGTGGATTCAAACCCAGCCCCAGACTGCTTAAAAACAAAATAATAGCCAGGTATTGTGGTAGGCATCTGCAGTCTCAGCTACTCTGGAGGCTGAGGGAAGAGGATCGCTTAAGCCCAGGAGTTGGAGGTCGCTGTGAGCTGTAATGCCACGGCACTCTACCAAGGGCAACAGAGTTAGACTCTGACTCAATTAAAAAAAAAAAAGAAAAGAAAAGAAAAGAAATAGTATTTTATTAAAATAAATAAAAACTAAATAATAAATAAATAATTTTTTTTCTTTTGTAATTGATTTTTTTTTTTGAGACAGCTTCATTTTATCACCCTGGGTAGAGTGTCATAGCATCATAGCCTGTAGCAACCTTGAACTCTTGGGCTTAAGCAATCCTTTTGCCTCAGTTTTTCATTTTTAGTAGAGACAGGGGTCTCACTCTTGCTCAGCCTGCTCTTGAACTCATGAGCTTAAGCAATCTACCCATCTTGGCCTCCCAGAGTGTTAGGATTACAGGTGTGAGCCTCTGCTCCCAGCCTATAATTGATTTTTTAAGTTGACACATAAAATGACATATATTTTTGGTATGCAGCATGATGTGTTGGTTTGTATACATTGTAGAATGGCTTAATCAAGCAAGTTAACATATCCATTGCCGCACATGCTCAAGCAATTAAATTAAAAACAAAGAATTTTCTTGGTGGCAGATTGGGGACCTCATTCAGCACAGGGACATTTGCTACTGCCCTCCTTCTCTCCTCACTGCTCAACCTGGATTCACGACATGGCCTGAAGGCAGGATCACCTGTTTGGCACCAAGGACAGGTCTCTGCCCTTGTCTGCCTGCCTCAGAGAGAAAGACACCCCAGCCCCTGCTTCACATGGCCTTGCCAGAGGTGGGAAGAGTCCCAGGACTGGACTGAGAACAGGCAGGAGACGAGGTTGCCTGTGGCAATGTTAGCAGAGATGTATTTAGTATTAATTCAGAAAATGGTAGGACTAGAAATTGAATCCTTGGCTCTCTTCAATCCACCTTTTTCCATCTCTCTTCATCCCTCCCAGCAACTTCCTGCCCTCGTTCTTATGAAAAAACATACAAATAAACCTGAGCACCTTATAAATATTCTGTCTAATGAGACCTTGGTAGACAATCTCTACCTGTGATTACAAACTAATTCAGGCACAGCAAAGGGTTTCTTCCACAGGTCAACACTGATTGGTTTGCATGGCTGCCTGTGTGTTGAGACTGAGTCTGAAGCCATCTCTAGGCTCAGTGCTAAGGGTGCCAACATTGATGGCTCACACGAGTGCAGGATGGGAAAATGCTGGCACATGTGCCAGGAATTTTCTAACCAGGGGACTCCACAATGACATAATCAATTTACACAGGAAAATATTAATGCAAAAACAACCACAGGCCCGGGATCAAGGGAGTATCAACCCCTGATGGGGAGTTCCTCGTCATGATTTTATCTCCAATCACAGAAATGAACTCTGGCAAAGCATTTGGCCCCTTAATTCAGGTCATTCATTTGGAATCACTGTCTGTCCTTTGAGAGCTATAGACTGCTGGAGCTCGGAATGACTCATCAGTGCTTTCCCCATCCCTAGTGGCTCATAGAATAAACTTTGTTTTTTAACCTTTTGGCAAAGAAGCCTGGACTGAACCCTGAAAAGGCTGCCCAAATACCCTGCCTCCTGAATGCCAGTCCTCCTAGGGAGGTCACCCAGCTTGATCATCCTAGGAAGAGGCCACATGACACGTGCACAAAGGCCAAGATGATTCCTATAGGCTCAGAAGACACTCCCCAAATAATGAAATACTCTCCATTTTTTTCTCTTGGTTTATGTTTATCCGCTCAAAGTGGTTCTTTTCAATTCTGAACAAAATAAGACTCAGTACCTTCAGGTCTCAAGGTCAATGATACCCTCTATGCCCATGAAGTTCACTTTGAAAATTGTTTCCCAGAGCTCAATAACTGATTTCCTTCAGGAAACAAGACTAGCTGAGTGCAAGGGGTCGGTCAGCCTAGTGGGGATGTGCCTCTTCCTCCAGAAAAAACCTGCTGGTTCTAAATCAACTGTGGAGGTGAAGGGGCCATGCGGCCTTTGGAGTGTCCTTCTGGGAAGGACACTCTAGTCATGGATGGTTTCTCTCTCTCTGTCTCTCTTCCCCAAACCCCACCCCCCAGGATGGACTTTGGGCTTTGAACAAGATAATGGACCCATACTGAATAGAGTTTCTGCTGAAAAGAACTTCAGTGTTCCCCCTGGGTGCCGCCCAGAAAGGATGCATGTGACTGGACACAGGAAAGGGCAAAATTAGGCAGAATCTGCCTTGGACGGGAAAGGTAAGCATGGGATTGAACATCATTTGTTGAGAAGGGGAAATAGTATCATTAGATTGCGAAATGGGAAATACTAAAAACCTGAAAGAGAATATACAACGTGATTCTACTGTTTGTGTGTGAGTTTGTGTGTGCACATGCGCACACAGAGAAAAAAGAGGAAAAAGAAAGGAAATCAAATGTTTAACATTTTTGTCTTGGCAAGGTGAAATTACTGATGGCTGGTGATGGGGATTGTTGCATTTTGTCTTTATACATTTCTACATGTTCTAAGTTTTCTGTTTGAGTATGTGTTCCTTTTGGAATAGAAAACCAGTTAAATGTTACCAGGGTTTTTTTTGAGACAAAATCTTACTCTGTCACCTTCAGTACAGTGCAGTGGTGTCATAGTTCATAGCATCCTCAAACTCTTTGGCTCAACCAATCCTCTGTCCTCAGCCTCCCAAGTAGCTGGGACTACAGGCACCCACCATAACACTCAGCTAGTTTTTCTCTTTTCAGTAGAGACGGAGTCTCACTCTTGCTCAGGCTGGTCTCGAACTCCTTAACTCAGAAGATCCACCCTCCTCAGCCTCCCAGAGTGCTAAGAATACAGGCCTGAGCCACCAAAACTGGCCTAAGTGTTACTTTAAAATAGTTATAAAAGGGCTCGGCTCCCATAGCACAGTGGTTACGGTGCCAGCCACATAAACCAAGGGTAGCAGGTTGGAACCCAGCCCTGGCCTACTGGACAGCAATGACAACTACAACAAAAAATAGCCAGGCGTGGCAAGCCCCTGTAGTCCCAGCTGCTTGGGAGGCTGAGGTAAGAGAATTGCTTAAGCCCAAAAGTTTGAGGTTGCTGTGAGCTATGACGCCACAGCATTCTACTGAGGGTGACATAGTGAGACTCTGTCTCAAAAAAATAATAATTATGATGATTATTATTATAAAAGGAAGGGAAAGGAAAGAATAAGAAAGAACATGAGCATGAGGGTCATTTAGAACTGAGCTCAGATCCTCATTCTGTCCCTGTAGTCTGATGTCTTTAGATAAATTATTTAACTTCTCTGGGCCTCTCTTTCCTTCCCCTAAATCATCTAAATGTTATATGCCCAGAACAGAGAAGACAGACCTATCATTTTTATGGTGTTTATTGTTTTCAGACAGGGCTGCTTAGCAGCCAGCAAAAGTAGTTGGGGAGGTAGCAAAAGTCTTTTGGTTTCATCTGCTGAGACTGAGGATCTAGAGAGGAAGTGAGGCAGCTCCAGGGATCCAAGGAAATGGCCCAGCTGGGAGCCTCCCTCACCTTCACCCTCCAGACCAGGCCTGGGGAATGGAAAACCAACACTGGGGAGCTTTGGGACTGCAGTCAGCAAGACTCCAGTCCCATCTGTGGCCACGACTAATATGAGCTCAAGTCTGGGGACACAGTCTCCAAACAGACAGCAGACGTGTTGTTTCTGAAGCACTCTGTAAATGCTTACAAGTGGGGGACAAAGCCAGGCTGAGAGGGGACCGACAAATGGATTTGCCCTCAAGTTGGTTAGACCCACGGCTGAATAAAACAGCTGGGCCTCCCTGGCAATGGCATATAGGACATGGGGACGCCAGGGTGGGGCCGGAGCTGGACATGGCTTCAAAGGTCTTTGAGAATGTTACACAGCTTGGGGAAAGCAGTGGCACGGCTTTGGTGGCACAGCAGTGCCTGCCAAAAAGAGCAGCCCTGGCTCCACTCTGCCGTGTAAATCTCTCTCCAAAGCACTCAAGTTAATTTCAGCAACAGCTCCCCAGAGCTCCCAACTGGATCACCCAGACTCCTCCAGCCCTAAGAAAAACAAGAGGGACAGCCAGAATTTGTCAAAAAATTAATTGAAAACAGCAGTGAGAGTCTCATGAATTCATAGTAAGACAGCAATTTGCTCCTTTCTCAAAGACAGACTTGGTTGCTGGCTTCTATCCCCTCCAAGGCCTGCTAACCCAGGACCCCTGGCTTCTGGGAAGAGACAGTCCTGTCACCAGCACACAGCAGCTGTTACCTCTCTAGAGAAGCCACAAAACAACACATTTTCCATTTCCAACCCAGGAGCCAAGGCCATAGGCTTCACATGGCACCCAGGTGCCTCTTCCAAGAAAAGCAAGAAAAAATGCCTCTGTGCATTGCATGCATCTGAGAGAGGCCCTTTCCCGTATTCATCGTCTGTTTTGTTTATGTGTTCCTATCGAGCAACTCCTTTCTCATGTGAATGATTAGACCAAACTAGAATCTAGGCACTTCAGAGGCAGAAGGACACACAGAGATTAGACAGCATCCTTGGGGCCCAGCCAGCACCCAGGATGGTGTGGTATTATAACATATAGTATGTATACACCCATACACATATGCTGGCTTTTGTCCATGGTTCCTGGCTCATAACTCCTACAGCCCTGTTACAATCTTTGTTATGATGTTGGATGCTCTCGACCAATTGAGCAGGCCTTGGGAAATAGAATCTCTCTGACTTTCTTCTGCCCTCCCTTCGCCTGCTCCAAGACAAGCCCCTAGTCTTCCCACACCTTTCTGATTGTGGGTCTGAAGATCCTCATCCCCTAGAGGAAGGAATGCTGATGTAATGAAGCTCTGTAAAAACCCAAAAGGACGAGTTCATAGAGCTTCCAGATTTAGCTGAATGCATGGAGGTTCCTGGAGGGTGGCCCTGGGGAGATCCAAGCCCCTTCCCCATTGCTGCCCCTATACACCTAATCATCCGCCTCCGTGGGGATACACTGATGGATGTAAGTATGTGTTTCTCTGAGTTCTATGAGCTGCTCCAGCAAATTAATCAAACCCAAAGGAGGGTCATAGGAACCCCAGCTTGAAGCTGGTTGGTTAGAAGTTCCGGAGCCTGGACTTGTGATTGGTAGGGGGGTAGTCTCTGGGACTGAGCTCTCACCCTGTGGGATCTGACCTCATCATCAGGTGAACAGTGTGGGAATTGACTTGGAGAACACCCAGCTGGGCTCCCGCTGCAAAACTGACTACTCACTTAGACTGGGGAAAACCCCCCACATATGGGCACAAAAGTCTTCTGTTGTGTTGGTGTGAGAGCAGAGGAAAAACACAGTTTGAGAACAGGGAGGCCCTAGGAAATGACAGGTGAAGTCAAGGTCACAGAAACAAAGACGAGGCAAGACTGCTGTTCCCAGCTCACTTTGCCACACTCCTTCTGTTCAACAAACCAGAGCACGTGGTGAGGAGGTAAAGATGAAGACAACGTAGTCCCTGCCCTCAAGAGACTAGTGGGGAAAACAAGGACATAAATGTCTGTGATGTTAAAAAATGCAATTTATAATCTAAACCTTGGGAATAAGGCCCAGAGAGCACAGCACGTCCTTCCCACGCTGTTGTGGGCATTGCTTCATAAGCCTACCCAAAGATTGCTTGATTACCTCCGAGGGTGTATCTACCAGTAACTTGGCTACTTACTATTAATCAAGGGCTCAGATTTGAAAGTGACGTGCCCACTTACAGATCTTGTCCAGTAAAAATATAGATAATTTCTCTCCAGTGGAAAAGACAACACAACACCACCAAAGATTATGATTTTTTAATTTTTTTTTCTTGGTAGAGATGGCATGTCACTCTTGCTCAGACTGGTCTCAGAACTCTTGAGTTCAAACTATCCACCTACCTCGGTCTTTCAGAGTGTTAGGATTTACAGTCATGAGCTCAAAGATTATGACTTTTTTTTTTTTTTTTTTTTTAGTCAAGGGAAGCAGTGGGAGTGGGGAAGGAACAAAGGAATAGGTAAATGGTTGTGATCAATTAGTTATAAACACCACTGCACTCGGACCAGCCAGATTATGACTTTTTGATTGCCTCTAGGGCATTAATTAGTTTTGTTTAATTTGTTATCCTAACAATTTTTTTTTTGAGACAGAGTCTCGCTATGTTGCCCTCAGAAGAGTGCTGTGACATCACAGCTCACAGCAACCTTAAACCCCCTTGGGCTTAAGTGATTCTGTTGCCTCAGCCTCCCAAATGGTGGGGACTACAGGCACCCACCACAACACCCAGCTATTTTTTGTTACAGTTGTCATCATTGTTTTAGCTGGCCCTGGTCAGGTTCAAACCCACCACCTTTGGTGCATGTGGCTGGCACCATAACCACTGTGCTACAGGCACCAAGCCTATCCTAACCATTCTTAAGTGTACAGTTTACTAAGTACATTCACACCAGTATGCAACCATCACCACCATCTATCTCCAGATCATTTTTCATCTTGCAAAACTGAAACTTTATATTAAATAGTAACTCCCCATTCTGCCTTCTCTAGCCCCTAGAGTGGCAGCCACCATTCTATTTTCTGTCTCATGATTTTAACTACTGTAAATACCTCACATAAGTGGAATCATACTTGTCTTTTTGTCATTGGTTTATTTCACTTAGCATAATGTCCTCAAGTTTCATTCACCACTGTATCACATGTCAGAACTCCCTTCCTTTTTAAGGCTGAATGATACTCCATTGTAGGTATATACCACATTTTGTCCAACCATTTATCCATCAAGGTACACTTGAGTTGATTTTACCTTTTGGCTATTGTGACTAATGCTGCTATGAACATGTGTCTACGAATACCTCTAGACCCGCTTTCATTTTTTTGCGCATATACCATCCAGTGGAATTGTTTCGTATGGTGATTCTATGTTTAATTTTTTGAAGAATCACCAGACTGTTTTCTACAGTAACTACACCATTTTATATTCCCACCAAAGGGTACCAATTTCACCAATTCTTCTACGTACTCACCAACAATTATTTTCTGTTTATTTGCCAGTAGTCATCCTAACGGGTATGAAGTAGACTCTCATTGTGATTTTGATTGGCATTTCCCTGATGATTGAACATCTTTTCATGTATGTGCATATTGGTCATTTATATTATCTTCTTTGGAGACATGTCTATTCAAGTCCTT
The DNA here is from genome assembly GCA_963574575.1 of Galagoides demidoff. NCBI lineage: Eukaryota > Metazoa > Chordata > Mammalia > Primates > Galagidae > Galagoides > Galagoides demidoff. Next base: position 107 of record CAUYQV010144888.1, on the reverse strand, counting down.
TGCCCATTTTTTTAATTGAGTTGTTTCTTTCTCTTATTGTTCAGTTGTAGTAATTCTTTATATGTTCTGGATTGTAACCCTTTATCAGATATATTTAATTAGAAATG
>CAUYQV010144887.1:0-11761 GCA_963574575.1 Galagoides demidoff | reverse complement strand
TTTTTTTTTTTTTTTTTGGAGACAGAGCCTCAAGCTATCACCCTGGGTAGAGTGCCATGGCTTCACTGCTCACAGCAACCTCCAACTCCTGGGCTCAAGCGAGTCTCCTGCCTCAGCCTCCCAAGTAGCTGGGACCACAGGCATCCGCCACAAGGCCCGGCTATTTTTTTGGTTGCAGCCATTATTGTTGTTTGGCAGGTCCGGGCTGGCTTTGAACCCGCCACCTTAGGTGTACGTGGCTGGCGCCTTAGCTGCTTGAGCCATAGGCACTGAGCCTACACATGGGCTTTTAAGGCTACTACTTAATAGTCTGAATATACTCAGTAAAAAAGGATATCAACTGAAAAGTTCAGAAGCACAACCAAGGAAGAGTACGATAAGGAATCAACCTAAATGTCCATCAATGAATGAACAAATAAAGAAAATAAAGTATAGACACACAATGAAATACTATTCATAGCACAAAAGAATGAAATCCTGTCATTCACAGCAACATGGAAGAGGCTAGAGGACATTATGTTAAGTGAAATAAGTCAGGCATGGAAAGATAGATATCACATATTCTCACTCTTATGTGAGAGCTAAAAGTAAACTGAGCTTATGGAAACAGAGGAGAATTGTAGGTATTAGAGGCTGGGAAGGGTAGTTCGAAGGGGAGGATGGAGGGATACAAAATTAGAGCCTAGATGAGAGGAAATGAGTTCTTGTGTTCTAGAGCACTGTAGGGTGCATATGGTTAACTGTAACATACTGTGTAATTTTTTTTTTTTTTGAGACAGTTTCACTTTGTCACCATCAGTAGGGTGCTCTAGCGTCATAGCTCACAGCAACCTCAAACTTCTGGTCTTAAGTGATTCTCTTGCATCCCCCTCCCAAGTAGCCGGGACTGTAGGCATCCGCCACAACACCCCACTACTTTTTTAGAGATGAGGTCTCACTCTGTCTCAGGTGGTCTCGAACCTGTGAACTCAGGCAATCCAGATGCCTTGGCCTCCCAAGTGCTGGGATTACAAGCGTGAACCACCATGCCCGGTGTGTGTAATATATATTCTAAAGCCTAGAAGAGAGGATTTTGAATGTCCACGACACAAAGAAATGATAAATTTGTAAAGTTATGGATATGCTAATTACCCCAATTTGATCATTATACATTGTATTCATGTACTGGAATATAACTCTTTATGCCATAAATATATACAATAATTTCATGTCAACTAAAAATTAAAGAAAAACAAAGGGAGGATTTACATTCTAAAATGCAAGGTTTGATTCCAAAATACCATCATTTCTAATCTAGTTACTCGTGGACAATAGGACACTTGTACCTATTGTATTGAAACTACACAATACTGCACATGTTGCCAGCCCGTAAGGAACTTGCTATTTTAGGAAAGTTTCAAAAGAAATAGCATCTTTCCCCTTTCTAGAAACAAGCTATACCATCTAAGACTCACTTTGATATTTGACTCTGATAAAAAGAAAATGAAGGGGGAGAACCTACAAAGTGGGAGCTGGCTTTTCATAAGCTTACCAAAGCCATGCCCAAAAAACTGAGATAAAACTGAATGCAGGGCAAAGGCCCTCACCAGATGCGGATGCCAATCTTAACTTCCCAGCCATCACATTTGTGAGACAAATAATCTTTTCTTTATAAATTACACAGTGTCTGTTATAGCAACATAAAATGGACTAAGGCACTCACTGTGTTGTGCCCAGCCTGGAGGAGTCATGCAGAGCCTCTTCTACTTGAAAACCTTCTACTATTTTCAGATCTGCCTGGACCTTCTCTTCTCTGGACAAGTGTTATAAACTCCAACTCACATTCCCTGCCTAATTTCTAGTCTTCACCACCTCTTGGTGGCCCCTGTCTGAAGAGAGGCTGCTTACAGTTGTAAACACTCGTTGTACAGGAACTCACTATCCCATTACACACTCAGGTTTTCCTAACCAGGGCCACAGTGATTTATTCAGACCAAAGGATATCAATTCTCTGCTCCAAAAACAATTATCAGCAGCAAGTCAAAAAGTCCTCTTGATCAAGCCTCATTTATTCTACTCTCACCCTCTTAAGTTCCAGTCACATCCAACTACTTTTAGTCACCAGAATCTCTCTCTTACCTCTCTAACTTTTATACCAGCAATTCCCCTGCCTGGAAGCCTCTTGCCTAACCCCCTCTTACCCCTTCAAGCCTTGGTTAGGGTTTATCTAAGACAGAGAAACCCAATCAACCTGCAGTTCACAGTTTACATCCTGATTTTGTGAGAACTTTCTTGCTTACCTGTAATGTCATGTATCACGAAAAGTATGCACCTTTTTTCTTTTTCTTTGCTAATCGGTTTTCATTAGTGTTCATTATTTACTGTATAGCCCAGGACTCTTATTCTTTTAATGTGCAGCAAAGGAATGAAAATGGTTGGACATCCCTGATCTAAGGCATCTTCCTTGATCTTCTCCCATGCCGAGTCCAGGCCAGGTGCCCTTCTTCGTTTTTTTGCGACAGAGTCTCACTCTGTTGCTGTGGTAGAATGCTTGTGGCATCACAGCTCACGGCAACCTCCAATTCTTTGGGCGTAAACGATTCTCTTGCCTCAGCCTCCTGAGAGGCTGGGACTATAGGCGCCCTTTGCAACACCCGGCTATTTTTTGTTGCAGCTGCCACTGCAGTTTTAGCTGGCTGGGGCCAGGTTCAAACCCACTACCCTTGGCATATGGGGCCAGCACCATACCCACTGAGCCACCGGTGCCACCCAGGTGCCCTTCTTCTAAGGAATTCACCTACTAAACTATCCTTTTCATAAAATTTATTAACTGTATTATAATTACCTCAATCCTCCCACAGATTACACATAGTAGAATCTCATTTATCACTATATCCTCAGCATTAGCCAGGACCCTGCCATATAGAAGCACTAGAGAAATATTTGCGAAGTGAAAGAATAAATGAGTTTTTCTTCCAACTGTCTGGTTGTGCTGAACCATACTGACTCACCACCAATCACGACCCCAAAGCTTTTCTTTTGTTTACTACTTGGTCAAACCTCATTGTGTCCTTCCCTGTCTCTACTACCACCCTACACACCCATGATTGCTTTTTATGACCTAAGTGCAAGCATCATTTTGACTTGTCAAGACCACGTTAGTCCCTGACTCTATCACAGCACAAACCTGCTATTCTCCCCAGCTTTCTGCCTCCCTCAAATATGATCAACCTATCATTGTTCTCATTCTGGTCCACAAAAGTAATGAACACACAGAGATCTCCCAGCTGCTACAAAAGATATTAACAGCTCTCCAGTGTGACATGAATCTATTAATTACCACCCACAGTACCTAGACAAGGTACAAGTCCACCTGACCACAATGTTACTGCCTGACATTTCTCCAGTTTTCCATAAGAATACCATGAAATATTCTGCTAAAATAGTGAGATGTTTTATTGAAATTTAGAACACTGTGACCACAGTACTCTACCTAATTAATAATCCCATCCAAGAAAGAAACTGAGGGTGTTCTGCCCTGCCTGGTTCTGAGTATACCCACCGTGGCTCTTAGTGATCACTACTTCCCTTTTTTGTATTTGTAAGTTCTTCAGCTACTAATAAGTGAGAATTTGTAAATTCAAATCAGCTGTATCCCATATCTTAAAAAGAGAAGTCTGTGAATGTGTGGGCTGCTGAAGGACAGTTCATGAAAGAAAGTCAGAGATATAAGGAAGATTTCAATACATAGGACCAAGAAAGCTTGGTAGAGGACAGAGGGAGAATAGTCAAATCTAAGCATGAGTAACAAAGACAGCCAGAGGCCTGGGCCAGGTCTAACTTGGGACAAGCAGAGACTAATATAAAGAGCAAGCTCTGAGCCGGACATCGTGGCTCCCATCTATAATCTTAGTACTCTGGGAGGCTGAGGTGAATGGATTCCTTGAGCTCAGGAATTCAATCCAGACCAGCTTGAGCAAGAGCGAGATCTTGTCTCTATTAACAATAGAAAAAACTACCAGGTGTCACAGTAGGCACCCGTAGTACCTGCTCTGGAAGATCACGTGGGCACAAGAGTTTGAGGTAGTGGTGAGCTATGGTGATGCCACAACAATCTACCTAGGGCGACAGGGTGAGACTCTGTCTCAAAAAAAAAAAAAAAAAAAAAAAAAAAGGGCTGGCCCCAAATGCCAAGGGTGGCAGGTTCAGACCCAACCCCGGCCAAACTGCAACAAAAAAAATAGCTGAGCAGTGTAGTAGTCGCCTGTAGCCCCAGCTACTCAGAGGCTGAGAAGAGAATTGCCTAAGCCCAGGAGTTGGAGGTTGCTGTGAGGTGTGTGAGGCCATGGCACTCTACCAAGGGCGATAAAGTGAGACTCTGTCTCTACAAAAAAAAAAAGGCAAATACTCCCTACTGGGCCCCCCCCCAAGTCTTCAGCCAGAATTCTTATTTTAAATATAATAAACCACATAGTAGATTAAGCAAAGACATAAAGTAATCCTTATATAAAAGACAGTTGTCACAATGGCCAATCTAGCTCCTCCAAAGCACCTTCTGATGACAAATCCACCTCTAGGATTATGTGTAATGGGTAATTTTGTTGCAAAGGACTATTGTGCAACATTTTCCCATTTCTCTTCCAGAAAAATGAAGAGGTAATTATGTACTCATAGCCAGTGTAGCAAATCAGTTAAATTAAACCTGTATTTCATCTAACTCATATAGAATATGAATAACATAACTAACTTTTCTAATTTCATACTCTAGTACTCCCAAGTAAATAAAAAGGGGGGAAAAAAGTAAAGTTCCCCCCCTACAAATAGAATCTGTCACTTCCTAGGATGTGCACTTTTCAGCTCATGCATCCTAAATGCATGTGGAGATATTATATGCACTTTCTATTTAGCAATTTAATTATATCTTTGCATTCAAAGAGTGGCAATGGTTTGCAGTAATAATCAGGTGAAAGCATTCTAACATTAATATGCTGGAATCCGATGTGTTAATTTGATGCAACTTTGCCTTGACAATATGTGATTAATTTGTTCTCAGGCTAGCCCTGTTCCCAGCTCTGACAGTTTAAAATGCTGGGTTTCTTTATCCATATCGTTATTTGACACGCCTTAGCCCACTGCTTTGCTAAGACCACTGTTAATTTGTAATGAACTTGCTTTTCAGGGGGGCTCCTTCATTTTTAATTCTGTCAGTGTCACCTCCTTGAGGAAAATTATAAGTTTCCGTAGGTGTGATTACTGCCAAGTGCTGCTGATAAGAGGTTTGAGAAAACAGGGCTTTATAAAGAAGTCTGCATTTAATCTGCTGAAACACATTTATTGCCTACAGACAGATAAATATAATACAAAGTTCTCTTATTTAAAAGTCATCCCTAAGTTCTCCCTTACCACAACCTCCTCCTAAACAAAAACACAGTTGCATTTCCAGGACTCAATAATGAGTCACTCAGGGAAAAGAGGTGAATGTGTAATAAATTAGCAATAATGGCAATTCCTGTCATCAAATTAGACCTGTGGTGGAGTCTTATAAAACACATAAATACATTTTTCACAAGGTGGGGATGAGGAAAAAAATCCCACTGAAACAATCATAGTTCCACCTCCCTCCTACTTATAAAAGAACATCATACAGCTTTACTAACCCATTTTCTTTGAGCAAACTGAGCACTGGTGAAGTTAGGTACGTTTAGGATCCCCCCTTGGAATAGGATCCTGAAAATGCTTTATGAAGGGTTACTGGGAAATGGAAAGTCAAAGTCTCAAAACATAATGCTTAATACAACAACTCAGTAGAGCAGTGGTTCTCAACCTTCCTAATGCAGCAGCCCTTTAATATAGTTCTCGTGGGTTGCGACCCACAGGTTGAGAACCGCTATAGTAGAGTAACGGTAGGTAGACCTAAAGCACTTTCACAGGCATTTTCCATTTAACCTTCAAAGAAACTGCACTACCTGGGTAATATTTTCCCCCGTTTTTTCAGGTGAGGAAACCAACTCTCAAAGAGTTCATGTGAAGGAATTGGCAGCGAGGAAAAGACGGAACTTGGAACAGGAATCCACATCTTTTGACTGCTAATCTGCTTTTCTCCATCACAACCTACTAGAAGGAAAAGTCATGCCCTCTCTAACTAGTATGCAAATGAAGCTAACCTGTCAACTGTAGACTCATTCTCCTGGGCATTTCTGTTTCCATTTAATCAGTGACACACTATTCTCCACCAATTTCAGCCTTCCTCTGTGAAGCCTAATGTTTCCACAAGGTCAGGCAATCATCAAGTCAAGTCCTCCTAATTCTACCCTCAGATTTACCAGATGATCTTAAATGTCTTATTTTTATACCAACAGCCAGAAGCTTAGAACAATCCTACTTACCGTTCATTTGTGGCACAAGCCCCTTCTCAGAAGCTTACAGATGTTTCTCAATACTTCTCAAACTAAAGCTCATAGACAAATCTTCCACTAGGTTCCCACTATTTCCCAAACCATTTTTTCCTCTCTAAGTTCCCCAGCTGCTGCTCAAGAAAAAAGTTTAAAAAAAAACTGCCTACCACTGTATGTTCATGCTGAACTGGCTCCAATCCCTGCATCTTTACCAAGATCATCACTATGATAAAACTCTCCCTATTTCTGCCTTCTCCGCAAGACTGTTCATGAAGCAGACCACCTAAGAAAGGAACGTGAACTGTGAAATATCTGCTCAAAGGAATGTAACCTAATCACTATTTGCATTATATACAAACAAAAAAATCCAAAGATTATAAAAGTAGGTGAAAAAGCGGAATATGAACTTACACCTAGACTATAAATTATGCTAAATAATGTAACAATGATTTGGCATCTATGGCTCAAAGAAAAACACAGTACATGAAATTTTGATTTTTGAGTTGAATCTTTAACACAGAATTTTCTTAATGTTTCTTGATTACGGTTTGTGTACCTATTACCCTACTTCTGTAAGTTACTTCAGAACAGGGACAGTAGTTTATTCATGCCTGTATCCACAGGACTTAGAAAGAAGGGGGTTGACAAGTTTTCACTAAATTAAACTAAATGCTAGGAGGCGTGGCCGGAACTTCTTATATACGGCCCACGTAGAGCTCAGTTCAGCCTGGCACATGTTTGAGCTCCTGGCATCAGCTGTGGCTGGTGTGGCAGGAAGAGCTTCTGCTCTGAGGTGCTTTCCCCTAAAGGATACATGGCTCCAGGACAGAGACTATATTCCCTATTCCCAAGTCTTCCTCCTCCACTCATTCGTATCAAAAGAAACCCTAGGGAAATGCTGCAGAACAACAGAAAAAAGGAGACCAACTCTAAAATGAATGTGACTTTAGGCCAAGCCAAAGAAAAACCTAATAGCAGAAGAAACAAAAAGTCACCTAGAACCAACAAAGGAAATTCTGAATGAGATGTGTACAGAAGAGAACAAAACAAAAGAATATAAAGAAACCAAACACATCAAAAACAGAGAAGTAATGGTTTTTAAAAAGTACATATGGAAAATGTTAATACATGTACATCATACACATAATAAAGACAAATTAAAGTAGATAACTCACAATTCCCCCAGACCTAACATCTCTCTAACTGTAACATTTGCCAGATAATCCCATATTCTCTAACATGTTGGTTGGCAAAGTCAATCTAATACTTCCAGAACGATCACCATCCCTGAGGAGAAAATTCTAAACCAAATAGTGAATACAAGGCAGGTGTATCTATCGCCAGATCATCCACAACTAAAAAAGAATTAACTGAACAAGTGAATCAACATTTCTTGGTCACCTGTTATGTGCCAGTGGCGATAGCTGCATTTTCTCATGTATGATTGTTCAGATAATTTCCACAACTCCTCCTGAAAGGAAGGGGTTGGGTTCAAGAAAAGTTAAGTTCTGATTTACCCATAATCACACAGAAAAAGGTAACAAAAATAGGATAGGACCCAAGGCTGTCTGACCCTTAATCTACCACACCCAGTTCCTTGTCCCAAAAGCCCATGGGTCTAGCTGAGAAGACACACACACAAATGTGATCTGATTAGACATGTCACAGATCAGTACCTAATTAAGAGTAATGTAAATGACACTTAAATATGGAGGGAATAAACAGATGAAAAGTGGCTCAAGTGTCACAGTAATCAGGATGGGTTTTGCCCCATGTTCTGAAGAAATGGGCTAGAGCAAAGACGTGAAAAAATTAGAACTCGTTTGTGGTCAGAGAACAAAATTGTCAGATAATAAGCATGGTGCAGCAATAATGGTAGGCCAGTTCCTTTGTAGGGTTTTTCTCTTCTCTGTCTCTCGGCTTCCTTATCCAGAAAAACAAGAATAAAAATCTCTCTTGAGATATCATAAAGCTTAAATGAAAAGGGATGTACTGAAGTGGCATAACCCACAACAGGAAGCAAGGCATGAGTAAATAATGGCTGAGCTGAACGCAACACCAAGAATTAAAGTTGGAAAGTATCTGGGGCAGAAGGTGCCACTGCTAAAGAGCTCTGCCTGTCAGGTAGAGTTTAGTTTGGCCATCTCAGGTGGGCAGTGGGAGTATTTAATCTGGCCACCACTGCACAGGACACACAAAGAAAGAGGGGACAAATGGCAGGAAGACCAGCCTGGAAGCTGCAACATAAATAGGATGTGATATGGCCCTGGAATGAGGGAGTGACTGGTGAATCTGAGAAGTGTCAAATCTGACAGAGACTGAGAAGGAGTCACTGGTGACCATACAGACACACTGCAAAGAGACTGGTGAAAAGAAGGAAAGTATCATAATCAATTCTAGTTTAAATCTCACTTTGGAACCAATCTTTCTTTGAAAATAATCTTCTGGACATTACTGATTTCACAGAAAGATCCTTTGTTTTGCACACAAAATTCACTTTAATATTTTTCTGCTTTTTCTGCAAGCAATATCCTTTCTCCTAGTCAAGTCTAAATACTAGTCTGTACAAATTACCTCGATCTGTACAAGATTAAACTGCAATCTGCTTACTCTCGCTCATATCCCTCAATCATTCGGGCCTGAGGAAACAGAGCCTGCACCCTTTAAGACTGCAGCACATAAAACATTGTGTCATCAGTAGAACAGCAGCACTCTGTCCCTAAGCACCTCATTGTCTCCTAAATGGCTTCAGCTACAAATATTCCACTCACAAAGACTTTATGAAAACCTCAGGGCAAAAAGAATGATCACCACCTTTGTGGCCAACCCCTCTGGGAAAACATGGAGCCACTTAAAAACTAGTTGAGAATTAACCTCACAATAATAAGTGGAAGACCTTTGGGAGCCCTTCTCATACCCTGTAAGTATAACACAACGATTAAGACCACCACCTGGAGCTAGAGTGCCTGGGTTCAAAGGCTCACTACCTACCTCCTAGTTGTATAATCTCAAGCAAGTTATTTAACCTCTCCATGCCTCAGTTTCCTCACCTCTCACTGGAATCATCATAGTACCTCCTTGCAGGGCTGTTATGAGAATTAATGAATACAAGCAACACAGGCACTTCAAACTGTGCCTGGCACATAGTAAATTTTCAATACATAGAATATGCTTGTTGCTGTTATTATTTTAAATACTCCCTCCTGCCTACTCAATACCTACTGAGCACTACACTGGGCACCATGTATATGAAAAGAAGAGGGAGACAGCCACAGAAAGAGAAAAATTTATACTCTCAAGAAGCATAAACAAGGTGTCGTGGAAGTAAAGGGAGAGGAGGAAGCCACTATCAGACGAGTCAAGGAAATGTTATGGAGGAGGTGGTATCACAGTTGGCTTCTGAAGAGGACAGATAGGAATTTTCCAGTAGAAAGAAGTTTACACAGCTGCAGATATGGCACCTGGTTTCTAACACATAAAGCTTAAATCAGAATTTCTAGAAAGGATAGACAGCTACCTGGAGGGTGTGATGAAGAGGACAGTAAGAGGCTTACACCATTCTAGGGAATATATACTTGCAAAGAGGCAGGTATGTGAGAGCAGAATCTTCAAGGCAGTCATTGAAACACCAAATCATAAGACTCCTGCCAGAATCTCCTTCATCCTTCAAGTCTGGGCTTATACTCCACTAACTTCTACTAAGACCTCAGTCTAGGCCTGACTCTTCTCTATTCTTCCGAATCATCCTGTTCTTGGATCATGATGGTCTGTTTTATCTTATCAGACTCTGAGCTGGCTCCTTTAGGACAGGGACTACTGTCCTTTAATTAATGTACCCCTGGGACCTCTTACTCTGCCAGAAGCAAGGTAAACATTCAATAAATGTTTGATGAATGAATAATCTGCCCTGCCTATAGTATTCTTGGGAAAAAAAAACCTAAATATTTAAGGATCTCCAAATGTTCCTATGACATTCTCATATTGACCATAAAATTATGTAATTCTAATGATGGATCTGCCCTAACCCATTCCTCCTCATTTTACTGACTAGTTAACTTAGCCTAAAAGGGTGAGATGATATAGTCAAAGTCACAGAAAATACCAACATACATCTTACAAATATATACAACAATTATATACCCATAATAATTAAAAATAAAAGGAAAAGAAAATACCAATATAATAAGTGACAGAACCATGGTCTCATGAATTGAGACCTAGAACCAAGCTGGAAAAAGCTGAAGCTATTGCTTTTTTCTTATGATACATGTCAGGAAAACTATAGATTCTTAGATCCTACCAACATATTCTGTATTTGATATGCAAATAAAAAGCATTTGGAAAATATTTCTTTTAATACAAGTGATTCTTCTTAGACAGAATGAACTCCAAAATCAGATAAACTGGATTCAAAGCTGGAAACTACCATGTACTAGAGTGTGATCTTGAGCAAGCTGCTTAATTTCTACCAGATCCAGTATCAACAAAGGGATAATGATAGCTACGTCATTATCAATATCTACATCTACATCTAATCATGTAGATTAAATGCTGTATAGATTATACACATGCTGCCTGGCTCACAGGAAGTATTCAATCAATAGTAAACACTACTATCTTTATCTGTTACCCTTGTGGACAGAGCTCTCACTTTTCTCCCCTTCCCCTAGAGCAGTAATTCTCAATCTTCCTAATGCCAGGATGCATTTTCATTGTTACAAAGGGGTCGCGACCCACAGGTTGAGAACCGCTGCCCTAGAGCCTAGTATTTACTGTGCTCTGCACATAATAGCAACTCAAAATTCTCTAAATCTATGATTAAGAAAAAAAAAAATCAAACAAGTAATCAATGATTTTTCTTAATCTAGAAAAGATAATACGATAGCTTAAGAGGTCAATATGAGTACTCTATGGTTTTTAATGATGGTTTCATTAAATTTCATTGTTCTAAAAATGAGACTCATCTTTGCCTAAAAACAGCACATTAGTTTTGCACTAAACAGAGTTGAGTGTGGTTCTTATAACTTCCCACTTTAAAATCTTCTGTTTCATTATTAACATTATCACAATTAAAGGAACAATACACATTTATTTTAGAAAAGAATCTGAGAGGAATAAAACTCACTAAATAAATAAAAATCAGAGATAATTTCTCTATATTTTGTGCACATCCTTTCATACTGATATGTGAAATAATCATTTTAACAAAAATATAATACTACACATGTTACTTTTTAACCTGCTTTTATTATTTATGAAAATCTTTCTACATCAAAAAATGACATCAAGGCTCAGCGCCTGTGGCTCAATCGGCTAAGGCGCCAGCCATGTACACCTAAGGTGGCGGGTTCGAATCCCCAGCCCGGGCCCGCCAAACAACAATGATG
>CAUYQV010144886.1:0-32119 GCA_963574575.1 Galagoides demidoff | reverse complement strand
CCCAGCCCAGCCCGCCAAACAACAATGATGGCTGCAACCAGAAAATGGCCGGGCGTTGTGGCGGGCGCCTGTGGTCCCAGCTGCTTGGGAGGCGGAGGCAGGAGACTCGCTTGAGCCCAGGAGTTGGAGGTTGCTATGAGCTGTGATGCCATGGCACTCTACCCAGGCAGATAGCTTGAGGCTCCGTCTCCAAAAAAACAAACAAAAAAAAAAGAATTAGAACTCTGTAACTGAGTGATCTAAGAGTAGTAGTGTTATGATGAGTAAGTTTCTGCAGGGAAATTGCTACATCATCTCTGGCTTGTCACAATGGGAAGCAGAGCCGAGTTTAGATTCAATGTGACCTCCTCAAAAAAGCCGATTTTCTGTCTCTTTGTATTTCAAAGGGCCACAGAGTCACTAACTTAGTCTTGGGGACCCAAAATATAAATTGGGTACAGAGAAATTCTTCAAGCACAGCTCACTAAAAATGACGTGAGCTTTCATTTATGAGAACATTTTCGTCAAAATGTTCCAATGTTTCTATTTTTTGATGGTATATCTGTCTCTTCAGTGAAGGTGACTAACAGCCAAGGTCCAGAAGTGACCCCAGACCCTCAAGCAGAAGGACTTCCAAACAAGCAGCTAGTCTTTGCTGAAGCACTTCCCCAATTCTCATTGGTTGGCCGGGGCTGGTCCATGATAAAATTTTCACTGGTCTCCAGGAAACCCTGTTCCTGTATTCTGAGATGATCTTCTCCTATACTTCCAGTATTCAAATGTCTTTTATGAAATGATAGTTCTAATAAATGACATTTGGCTAATTTGTTTTCTTTTTGTTTGAGGGGGTGGTTTTTTTTAATGTAGACACATCTTCTTTGGAAAAACTTTGGCAAAATTTTGGTGTTTAATAATCCATGAAGTCCAAATTGCTGGGACTTGGTGGAATAAGAAAAACATTCTAAAGAAGCAGCTTTCATCTCTTTGCTTTCCAATCAATCTGAGCAGTCTAGTGATCAAAAAGCTGATGAGAATAAATTGTTGCAATGGCTTAGCTTTAGCTAACTTGGATTTAATAACCCCAAACAATCGCCACCACAGAATACAGTATTCTCATGCCCACACTGCATGATTGATTGGTTAGCTCATTGAAGGGTTGAGTCTGTGATAGGAATAGAAACAATAAAAAATGTATGTAGTCCGGGTACCATAATGCCCCTCCCCACCCATGGAACAATCTGAAAAACACAGGCCTGTCACTGCCAGCTCTCAAGTTTCCCACCTTCCTAATTTTTGCTTTCAAAAGCTAGAAGTGGCTCGACACCTGTCACTCAAGCTGCTAAGGCACCAGCCACTACACCTGAGCTGGCGGGTTTGAATCCAGACTGGGCCGCCAAACAACCATGACGGCTGCAACCAAAAAATAGCCAGACATTGTGGCAGGCACCTGTAATCCCAGCTACTTGGGAGGCTGAGGCAGGAGACTCGCTTGAGCCTAGGAGTTGGGGGTTGCTGTGAGCTGTGACGCCAGAGCACTCTACCCAGGGGAATAGCTTGAGGCTCTGTCTCAGAAAAAAAAAAAGCTAGAAGTATGCTTGCTTCTTGATACTGGAGTCCTCCAGCTCTCAAAGGTCCTAGAATTTCTTGACACTCTTATCTGCTGCTGACCCCCTATTTGCAATGAACCTCTAAAGTATTCACTGGAAATTCAAATGCCCACTTTTCTTTATGTGATTGTGTGTGTGTGTGTGTGTGATCTTACAATGCTGTTTATCAGCAGATGAAGGCATATAGTATTTCCCTTACAGGATCCTCCCAAAAGCTTAAAAAGTTCTATCTCCATTATTTTGTAGGCACTTCCTGGGCTCTGAAGATGGTCTAATGCCAAAAGTGATAGCAGTGTAGCAATGGTAGATGAATATATAGAAATTCTTATCATTGCCCCACAAGTCAAGTCCCTCAAAGTGGGGGGGGGGCTGTCGATTTCTACAGGCGTCCCTAGTTGAAATTCTAATTAGAAAGGAAAATAAGACTATTCAAGTTGTTAAGATTCCAAATAATACTTTATTCTAAAAATAAGACTATTAAAAGTTGTAAGGTTCCAAATCACGTTGGGAGAAAGAATATGTGATGGCTTTTTGGATCCCTTGAGTGCTCCAGATGATACTCTTCTCACAATATATTTAAACCCCCTAGGAAAACCATTTCTATTATCGAAAGTGTAGGTGAAAATCATCCAAAGAGAAAGATATTAAATGAAACTGGTCTTAACAAATACTTAACTGCTAACCCCCCACCCCATCACGCTGAAAATGACATCCCGGTATCAATCAGAATGATCAGAAAGGCTCTCTGGAACGTGTGGCTCTTTGACATGGTTTTTAATCAAATGTCCCCAGAATCCAGCTCTCATGAATCACAGACCTGAAAATGATCTCCAGCCATTTGCAGAATTCATTCGCCTCCCTCCGAGAGGAGCTTTATAGAAAGCATTGAAATAAAACCACCTGCCCTTTTCTTTCAAACGCCCTGAGAGCACGCAACAAACTCGGCTTTCATCCTGTGTCCCGACGTTTCACTGCTCTTACCGGCAGAAGAGAAATGTCCCCGCGTGCGAATGTCTACCCTGAATCCTTCATGCTGCAATTTCCATCCATTCCCTTTGTTCACAAGGGCTGGGCCTTCTCTTCCACCTGCTCCCCATTAGATGACTATTACACACTTCTGGGTAATCACAGGCTGGAGGGGAGAGCGGCATAAACTACTGCAGCTGAGGGTAGTAGCGGGTATTTCCACACAGATGTGTGAGTCATCACCAACTTGTGAAAGCCGCGTGAGTAGGAACACATGGGGAAGATTGGCTGTTCCAGTTCTGCTCTGATTACATGTTGTAAGGAAACAGACAACAGCAGCACGAGTAGAAACACAGTAACACTGGGCCTACAAACACACACATGCTCGCGTGCACACACACACGCTCGCACACATATACGCACACACGATTTATGGGCTTTCCTTGGAAGGAAACAAATTTATAAGCTGGCAATTACCTTCTGTTCTAAACACTACTGAGTTTCTGATGCTTGGATACCATTTCTCCTGCCACTGTTATCTGAGGCCGACTACAGTGATGGCTGCGGCTAACCAGTTTCACCAGCTAATTCTGCTGAAACCCCAATCTGTCAATCCAGTTGTTTTATGCCATAGGATCTGAACAACCCGTAAATGGCATGCTTGTCTCTTAACTGTTTTGAGATCATTTACATGCAGCCTTGATGAGAAGCCGGTTCTGTTTCGCTTCCTGAGGACAGAGGCAAGTCACATCACCTGAGCGTTGCTCCCTAACTCACCGCCTGCCTAGATGATGGACGTTTAGAAAGTCCACACGTGGATCACGGATCAATAGCATCAGCATCATCAGGGCTCGTGTGGGAAATAGTCTCAGGTGTCTGCATTTTAACAAGGCACTTCCCGGAGACTTTCAGGCTTGAGAGGCGCTGGCCTACTTCACCTCTCAAGCCTCCGTTTCTTCATCTCTAAAATGGATGTTAACGCACACTTGCCACTTGCTTGCTTTAGTGCACAGGAGGGCTCGTGTCATAGGGGTTTTGTTTTTCCTCCCCCAGGAAGCGTCTCGACATAGAAAGAACGCTGCAGAGTAGCTTCACTTATTGGCACAGGCGATGACTGGACATTATTTGGAAGAAGCGCCAGGATTCCTCCCTAGATGACACATCTGTCCTTCATCCAAATGTCACTTCATGGCACGACGGCTCCAGAAAGCAGCACCGCTGCTCGACCAACTGCCTTGGAGAAACAACTGAGGCTGATCCCAATGAAAACAGCTTTCCTGCTCCCTGTCTTGGCTGTCAAGCGCAAACACAAACACTTGGTGGGTTAAGTCGGCCCAGCTGGCTGTCGGCTGCAGGGCCATCTGGGGAACAACTTGCAGACCAGTAGCTTGACTCGGGCTGAGACAAAAGGCAGGAGGCAGCCTGGGGGAGAAGGGCCAGCGCCTGACTCTGGAGACTTTCTCTCTCAACTGTTCCTTGTCTGATTCCTTCCCTCAGAAGGGGTAAGAACGGAAGAAACAGAGGAGGTCTTCGTGCAACTGGAATGTTCTCCGAGCTGTCAGGTCGGAGGCCCCAGGAGCTCTGCAGAGAGTCACATCGCTCCCTCCACAGGGACAGGAAAAGGCAGCCCCACAACACTAAAAGTTCAGAAATCAGGTTCAGTGCCTGTAGCTCAGGGTTTAGGGTGTAGGCCACTTATACTAAGGCTGGCAGGTTTGAACCCAGCCCGGGTCCGCCAAACAACAATGACAACTACAACCAAAAAATAGCCAGGCGCTGTAGTAGGCGCCTATAGTCCCAGCTACTTGGGAGGTTGAGGCAAGAGAATCGCTTAAGCCCAAGAGTTTGAGGTTGCTGTGAGCTGTGATGCCACATCACTCTACTGAGGGTGACAAAGTGAGACTTTGTCTCAAAATAAATAAATACATAATAAAAAGTTCAAAAATCAATCAAGAGGACATCAAATCCCCTCCTTCTTCCACTCATGAGTCTGACCCCCCTTCAGGTTTGTCCGGACACTAGACAAAAACCTTTGAGACTTACGAAGAAAACAAAATCAGACTCAGTCCTTGGACCACCCCCTTCCCCTCCTCCCCAGGCACCAGTTCCCTTATCTTTAAAGCCTGGGTGAGAGAGAGAACATGTGATTTCTCTGCCAGAGAAGCAGTCGTGGACTGGTTTCCTTCAGGTTGAAATTACCTGAATAACATATGTCAGAAAGTAAGATTAGTCCTACTGACTTTGGAACCAGGTAGACAAGCTACCGGGAATGTGTCATTTTATTCCCCTGGCAGGTAATAAGGCATCCCTAAACCCAGGCAAGTGAAGAAAAGGCCTCCGCTGAATGTGACCATGCTCACATATACATAGAACGTAATACACAGAGAGAACAGGTCTGCAGAGGCTGAGACAGTCGCCTGCCTCCCGTCTCTCAGTCTAAGCCACAGAACAGCCCTCAGTTGCTGACCCATAGAACAATGGCCTCCTGGGACCCTTCCCCGGCTGACCCCACCTCATGGACCCTCTTGGCCACTTCCTTCCCTTTTATTCTTTCCTTTTTCCTCCTTCCTTCTATTCTATCAGATTTCAAGATTTAAAAAGTAACAAACTTGGAGAAAATGATTGTAACAATCGGGCCAGACACGGTGGCTCATGCCTGTAATCCCAGCACTCTGGGAGGCCAAGGCAGGTGGAGCACTTGAGCTCAGGTGTTCTAGACAACCTGAGTAAAACCAAGACCCTGTCTCTACCAAAAATAGAAAAACTAGCCAGGTGTTGTGGCAGCACCAGTAGTTCCAACTACTCAGGAGGCTGACGCAAGAGGATTGCTCAAGCCCAAGAGTTTGAGAGGGTGGCGCCTGTGGCTCAGTGGATAGGGTGCCGGCCCCCTATACTGAGTGTGGCAGGTTCAAACCCGGCCCCAGCCAAACTGCAACAAAAAATAGCCGGGCTTTGTGGCAGGCACATGTAGTTCCAGCTACTCAGGAGGCTGAGGCAAAAGAATGGTTTAAGCCCAAGAGCTGGAGGTTGCTGTGAGCTGTGATGCGACAGCACTCTACTGAGGATGACAAAGTGAAACTCTGTCTCAAAAAAAAAGAAGAGTTTGAGGTTGCTGTGAGCTATGAAGCCACAGCACTCTACCAAGAGCACAAAGTGAGACTGTGGCTCAAAATAAATAAATAAAAATAAACAAATAAAAAACAATTAACAATAAAAGGCTGCCAACCCAACAAAAATACCCCCAAACAGAATGACCCAGAGAATTTCAGTGAAAGGAATCATTCCTAATGCAATGGTTTTTTTTAAATTGACACGTAATAAAAGAAAACCCTATCTACTTATCACATACAACATGTTGTCTTTCAAGATGTACTCATTGTGGAACGGCTCAGTTGAACTAATTAGCTTATGTTACCTCACATATCATTTTGTTGTTGTTGTAAGAACACTTAAAAACTACTTAGCAGTTTTCAAAATGCATTAATCACAGTCACCATGTTTTGGACAGAGCTCTTGAACTTATCACTTGTATGTAACTGAAATTTCCTATCCTTGACCTCCATCTTCCCACCCCCTCACCCTGCAGCTCTCAGCAGCTCCCACATCTTGGCTATTATGAAAGGTGCTCCACTGAACACAGGACGGCACCCATCTCTTCTACGCACTGATTTCACTTCCTTTGGGTACAGACCCAATAGTTGGATTGGTGGAACATATAATGATTCTGTTTTTAAATTTTTCATGAGACTCAATCTGGTTTTCCGTCGTGGCTGCACTAATTCAGATTCCAGCACAATGTCTGTCTGTTTTCTCACCATCTCTCTCACTGTTGTCCCCACAGCAGGACAGGGAACCACAAGGAAGAAAAGCACGGGTGGAAAAGGTGCCTGTCTCCCACCTCCCCAATTAAACCACGGTTGCCTCCATGAATGGCCAATGGCAAGACAGGTTTTGAATGTTCCATGATGTTTCGAATATTCCCCAGAAATGACACAACTAAAATAAAGGTCAGGGTCGACACTCCCACTTTTGCCTAAACATGATGCAGAAAGTAGCCCTGAAGGAAGGGTTGTCCTTTATGGTTCAGAGGAAGATTTCCTGTCCTCCTATTTGTTGCCTCTAAATCCAGGGACATCCACGTGAACTGGGAGCCTTCTGATTCTTCTAATACAGTGGTTTTCAACCTTTTATATCTCACGGCACACTTGAACCTATAGTTAAACTTCCACAGACACTTAAGCTATGTTGACCAACAAAAAGAGTGAAATCAAAGATACTGTGCTTTGAACTTCTTTTACAAATAATTTAATTAATGACCTTTAAAAATTTTTGTGGCCCGCCTAACATCCTCTGTCATAGCACACCAATTGAAAATCTCTGTTCTAGTGTAAGACAGGGGAAGCCTCTCCTCGGGACTTCCTCTGCCTTCTTCCTGGTGCCATATACCATCCCAAATTCCAGCCTCCCACCCAAAGCAGCTCATCCCATCTTTGGACAGACCTCCATGCTGCTATCTGCCACCCAGCAGTCACCAGGGCCATCTTCCCTCAGGCTTTCAACAACTTGGGAGGCTTATTAAGGAGCCAGAAACAGAGGCTCAGAGAAGTTAGTGATGTACCCCCAGTCACAAAAAACAGTAAAGGGCAGTCAGGATGCACGCACACAGGGCCGGCTGGCTGCTAACCTGTGCTCTTTCAGGTTGCCTGTGCTAGCTGCTAAAAGGAACAAAACACTCTCCCCTCATTTTTTTCTGAGTGCTTCCCAGTGCCGGCCAGATGTTAGCCCCGCTCACTCTGGTCTCCTGGAGGTGCTGCTTCCACCTTGCTGTCTTGGGGGAGGCAGGAGAATGTGGTATTGATGAGCAGTGGGGGCTGGGGGAAGCTCGGATTGGCATCTCAAGTTATCTACCTATTAGTTGCAGGACCTCACACTTCACCTTGTATCTGTTTCCACAACCATAAAATTCCACTTTGGGAGGCTAAGATACGAAAACATATGCCATCTAAAAACATGTTTTGCAAAGAACATACGTGATAAATAAAAACTCTCCTCCTCCTCCTCCAAGATTGTGGCACTGGGAATTTACAGTCAGGGAGCGGGAAGAAAGCCCCCAGTAGAGTTCAAGATATCTCTCAAAGCATAAACACTCAGGCCACCAGCTATTCAGTTCATACACTGGCTCTGCCCCCTGCCCCCATCACCACCTTTAGCTTGCACTGAACTAAAGACAAAAGGGGTCTAATGCATTCCTGGCGGTTTTTCAAAGCATGGCAGAAGTGAGTCGGGTTTATAAGATTAATTCTTTTCTCTCCAGGCAGTGGGTCAAATCAGAACCTTCACTCAACCAACCCAGTGGATAATCTCCTTTTATTACTTTCAATCAAACTAAGTGTCTGCAATCTGTACAATGGCCACTAATTTAGTGGAAAAAAATAATTTGTAGAGCATGATTATAAAAAGATGAGACAGAACATAAGGTCTGGACTGGCTAAGCATCCTCTAAGTTCTTGTCTCGTGACATAGAAAGCATCTATGGCCCTAACTGCATTAGGGACATACAGCCGTTCTGCTAAGCTTAAAAAAAAAAAAATCAAAGAAAGAAATGGACATTATTCACAGATCAGTTTTTTATTTAAATAAGGGAAACAGCCTATCAGTTAAATCCATATCCTTTGTCACACTCTCATGGAGCAATCCATTGCTCACACAACATGAAAAGGTTTCATTGTGTGAAAAACAGAACCTTTAAAAATAAAAAAAGATCATAAAATTCTAGTTACACAACTGGACAACATCACAAAGCTGTCTGAATTGTGGAAGCCACCCTCTTCCCGTGATAGATAATAAGGCATGGGGTTTTGCTTGCTTTGATTAATTTCAGAATATTGCGGAGAACTTGCATAATCCCTAAGATAGCAAAGGAGAGGCAAGAAGCAATGATAAAAGCACAGTAATGGAGCAGAGGCTGTGTTCCCTCTGCTGCAGAAAAGACACCCCCCACCCCCGCAAACCAATTTCATTTTGGCAAGCACTAACCACAATAAGGGTCAACATACAAAAATGTCCTTTGGCTCTGGGGCTTAAATTATATGCACAGAGGCTGAGCAATGCACAACAAACCTATGAGATGTCGCCATGACTGGGATCAGATATATAACATTGGTGCAAAGGCACATTTCCCTTTTTTCAAATCACAGCAGCCATTATTTATACAAGCACTGAATATGGAAAAGGCTCTGACAAATTTACAGTGGTGTTTGGATGGATGAGGATGGCGGATGATGGATGAGGGAGACAGAGGATTCCCTTATTAAAGCATCAAATTCTTCCCTAAATATCAAAGAGACATCTTAGCCATGACCACAGTGCCTCACACTCAAAATTACATAAACCAAACATGTTAAATGTTTGTTCTCTAATAGGAAAAGGCAGAATTTTCTCCTAATAAATATTGTTAATTTGGACCATGGCATTAAGTACCTTTCCTTTTCTGCATAATGTGGACTTCAAAGTGTATGCCTGTCAAACAAGAATAAATGTGACAATTCGCAAATATAAATGAATACCAGCAAAACCTGGGTAGCCATCGGAAGCACGCTATTTGGTTCTAAAATTTTAGTAAATAATTTCTGTAGGCATAATCTTCCAAATGTATTTTTTGGTGTCTCTTTTGACAGGACAGTAGCTCTAAAAGGACTGAAACTTACCATTCACTGTATGATTTTTTTTATAACGTGCCCAGATAAAAAAATATATACAGAATCTCGAAAGCACTGCAGCGCCCACTAGTGGACATATTAGAATCACAGCTGCCTCCTGCCTTCATTCAATGAAAACCAGTCCAAGGGCATTCAACATAGCAGAGTGAAAAAGAAGAAAAGGGCATGAAATGAAAAGCATCTGCTTTAAAAACCGTTTACGTGACCACTCACTTCTTATTTTATCTTTGCAATGACAAGAGAGGCCTGCCCAAGGAAAAAAACTTTCTTCCGTGAGCCTCAACTTCTTCATTCGATCCCATTGTTAAGTCATCTGTACACAGGGAAATGAATTTGGCAGCATTAAAGATCCTTTTCAAATTAATAAAATGTTCTGTGTCTAATGAATCTTGCCGCAGAGTTAAAATATATCATTCGAAAGTTTTTCCTCAATAAAAAGAAATGCCTCTTTATGAATTCTAGCCAATCCTTTGGTCTGTTGCGAATCGTTAGCACAGCGCCCTTTAATAGTAACCGACCCTGTCTGCTCATAGCCTATAATGACATCACTGGGAAAAGGTCTTTTAGCATTAGCACAATGTAATATGTAATCCAATAGCAATCTGATTGTAATTTACCAGGCAACAATGTTTACATATTGTAAGAATTACTGGTTCCTTTCTCTCTCTCTCTTTTTTAATGAAAAACAAGCTTCATTTCGTATTTTAATGTTTCTGTTTAAATACAATCGTGATTAGATTCCATAAAAATATATATTTGACAGATAAGCTGAAAGTTTTCACTTTAACTCAATTCCTAAGTAATTCAGAGATTTTTAAGTAGTGGTATGAAGTTTGTTTTAAAAGAAATATGAGATAAAACATTTATAAAACTTCATCCATAAAACTGTAAAACAACAGAATGTTCCCAAGACATCTTATTTAGCATGAGAGCGTTAAAAGAATACATAAGCCAGAGAAACCAAGGCCGTAAAATAGGTGTTTTTAAGCTTCCAGAAGTGCATAGAACAAAAATGGGAAATTTTATTCTAACTCACGTAAACTACAGACATTACAGTTTATCAGCAAATCATCTAGGTTTTATTGCTTACTTTATCTGATAAAACACTTTAATAGCCATAATCTGCATTATGGAGAAATGAGGAATCATTGTAATGACCAATGACCCTCCCCAGAGAGTTTATTCCTCAGCTTTATTTCCCTGCACTGTGACATCCTCCTACCAGATCCCTGCACCAGCAACCCTCAGAATTCCTCAGGAACCCACAATGATGTGCTGTCTTCCTACAATAAACAGTGTCATTGGGACAAAGAGAAAGGGGTAAAAAGGGGATTGGGGAAGCCGTCCCAGGAAAAGACCTTTGGAGAAATGAAATGAAAAGGAAATGTTGTTTACAATTGCTTTTGCTTACTTTTCTTGATATAGACCTAATGAGTGTGGTTATAAAAACTAGCATAAGGCATTTCTCCCCTCAGCTCTATGAAGAACAGCCAGGGTAGTTAATAGTGAGCTTCTGGAACATTCCAGGGGCAGGTGGGCGGCACAGAGCCTTCTCTGCTTGGCTTTGCCTTTGTGTTTCATTCTTGATTCAGAGCAACGAAGGAGTCAAAGATTTTTATGGGCTGTTTTTTTGGTAGGGACTAGGGCTACGGAAATAACAAAATACATATGAGGGGAAAAGGAACAGAGAAAAGTCAGCACACATCTCCACAGCATTCCCCAGATTCCCAAAATACCATCTGCAATTGGAGTTATTTGAAGAAACAAAAGCAGTCAGTAAATGAACTATGATAAATACCCGAACACTAGCCCTCCTGCCTTCAGGGAAAAGTCGAAAAAAGCTTCTACCAAGTGATTCAGATTTTACCTGGTACCAGGCTGCAGTGTGGGCACCAAAAATAGGACACTGTCACTTAAAACAAAAACAACTACTTCCCCCTTTTCAATGGCTTACATGTTTGCAGTTGGTGGCAGCTGTTTGACTAGTGTACAGTATAGATTTTTTTCACTGATCAGAGACTTTCCACCATGCCAGTCTATGCCTTAGCTAAACTCTCTTTCTAAACCCTCGGTTAAGAATATATCTTCTTGGGAAGTCTTACTGCACTACATATAATTCTTTCTGTACATACTATAGATAATTTTTATGATAATTATTTCCCAGATTTTTTGTGCCATACTAATTACCCTGATTTTAATGGACATTCTTTGGAAAAAGAAGGAGTTCTATGTGCTACCAGACAAAGAGGGTCTGACCACCTCTCACTGTCAGCCAATATTCAGAGACAGGGATAGACCCACCAAACTTTGTCAGGAGGATGGGATTCTGGAGAACAGTGAGAGTAGCCTCTCCAAGACTATTCTATTCTTCCATTTCTAACATTACAGTTTTATATTTGAGTTCAAAGGAAAGACCAGGTTAACCCTTCCTTTAAACAATAATCGTCTGAACCCATGATCCCTAGTAAATAATAATCTGTTGTTTACAATCATCAGTTATACTCATGATCCAAAACAACATTCCAATTCAAAAGTTAATCTCCTAAATCAATCCACCTAAGCAACTCAAGATAGGCATCTTTAGGGTGGAAGTTAAATTTACAAACAGTAAGACTGGGAGACAGGGGGTGAAGGTCAGGCAGGACCCACACTGGCCAGACCAGCTGTGTCATGTCTGCCATAGCCTGACAGACTCACAGACTCCATATTAGTTTTACTATATGTGCTTTCATATGAATGAGGAAGTTTGGAAATCATTGGCCTACCCAAGAGTAAGCAGTGTCTTTACTACAGGTTAAGTTCACAGCCTTGAATACACTAAAGGATGCTGCCAGTGGGTTAGGCAGAGTGTGTCCCTGGAAGCTCATCTCAAGAGAAGGCACAGATAGAAAATCATCACGTCAAATCCACACGGTGCAGTACCATAGTATTAACTGCAAAAATGATGACACTAAAGCGGGAGCAAGTAACTGACTCCCAAGAGCACAGCACTGTTCTCAGGACTTGGCTGATGTTACTTGTCTCAGAAGACCACAGGAGGTTCCCTATAAAATGAGGAAACTGAGGTGATGGATGTGGCACTTAAACCCTAGCAAGTTTGGAGACTGGGTTCCCAAACACAGATGTATAGAACGTAAAGAGCAACTCAGCCCAGAAATAACAGCGCTCTTGACGGCTACAGCTCCAGAGTTCAAAGTCTCTCCCTCAGACCTTCTGCCCAGACCCCTGCCCTGCTCCCATCCCCAAGGCCAGAGCCTTAAGCAATGGCTGACCAGAAGCAAGGTTGCACAGAACCTGTATCCATGATGAGCCAAACAGAGCAGGAACAAGGGAGAAATCTCTGCTGGGCACAGGAGATAGGGGGTGGGGGGTGGGAGGAGCCAGTGTGCACTTCAAGAAAGGAAATTTGACTGATCCCCACAAAAAGTTGCCAGAAGAAAGAGTCTTCAAGACTCAATGAAAGACCCGAATATGTGGAAACCTACGCTTTGTTCATGGATGACAAGACTATCAGGAGCATCCAACTTCTTCACTCTTCTTCCACACACTGGAAGAATGAGAGTTACCTCAGGCCACACATTAAATGCACAACTACTAACAGAAGCTGATGAGCAAAAGAAAAGGGCCGTGCACACTTTTCACGATATCCAGTGCTACTGACCAACAAAATAGGCCTCAAATAATCCACATGCAGCCCTCAGGCTATAGGCTGGATACACCTTAATATGACATCAAGAAGGAAATTTATCTTAAAATAATCTCTGAATTAAATACAATACCAGTTAAAATCCAACAGGGCACTTCTTAGCAATGGATAAGCTGAGTCTAATATTTATCTAAACACAGAGTCAAAAATAGTCAAGACAACTTTTAAAATAGAAGAATTAATAAAGGGAGGGTCTCACCTCACTAGACAGCAAGCCTTATTAGAAAGCTCTAGTAATCACAATCACCTCGTGTTAGCACAGAGACGGACATGCAAAGCTCAGAACAACACCTAGGCACGTGGCCACCTATTAAGTGACAGAACGATACCGCAAATCAGTGGGAGAAATTATGGACTACTCGACCCTTTTAGGAACTTAGGCCACCTTCTCCCCAAATGCAAAAAAAGTTAAATTGCGCACAGATTAACATGTGAACACAAGGAAGCAAAATCATCTACCAGGAAGAGTAGAGCTGGAGAGAACAGCCTTAGGATATCCCCAAAGGGAAGAATTTCCTAAACAAGACACAGAGAGTATAAACCAGAGACGAAAAGGCTGACAATTCTGGCTACATGAAATTATAGGCTTCTGTATGACAAAATGAAAAGATAAGCCACACAGCAAAGGAAGACGTGTGCCATACGTAGGGTTAACACCGTATTAGAATTCAGAAGGCATCCTTAGACATTTATTAAAGAAAAAAACGCTTGGCAGAAAAGAATTGCCAAAGTAACTGAAGAGGCAATTTACAGAAGTCCACATGAGCAATAAATTTATGAAAAGATTCAAGTTCACTAATAGTCACAAAAACAATTTAATTTTTTAAATTTTTTTATTTTATTTATTTATTTGAGACAGTCTCATTTTGTTGCCCTGGGTAGAGTGTTGTGGTGTTACAGCTCACAGCACCCTCAAACTCTTGGACTCAAGCAATTCTACTGTCTCAGCCTCCCAAGTAGCAGGGACTACAGGCACCCACCACAATGCCCAGCTATTTTTTTTTTAGAGACAAAGTCTCAGTCTAGCTCAAGCTGGTCTCGAACTCATGAGCTCAGACAATCCACCAGCCTCAGCCTGCCACCTGCTGGGATTACAGGGTGAGCCACCGTACCAGGCCTACAAAATCTTTAGAAAAATGTTTGCTTGTTTTAAGATAGACTCTCACCCTTGTTGCCCTGAGTAGAGTGCCTGCCGTGGCATCACCATGGCTCACAGCTACCTCGATCTCCTGAGTGTAAGAGATCCTCCTGCCTCAGTTTTTCTATTTTTAGTAGAGATGGAGTCTTCACTCCTACTCAGGCTGGTCTCAAACTTCTGAGCTCAAGCAATCCACTCCCCTTGGCTTCCCAGGGTGCGAGGATTACAGGTGTGAGCCACCACATAGAAAAATCTTTCAGGCTGAGTGTGGTGGGTCAATCCTATAATTCCAATGCATTAGTAGACCAAGGCAGGATTGCTCAAGGATATGGTTGATAGCAGAGGTCCTCAAACTTTTTAAACAGGGGGCCAGTTCACTGTCCCTCAGATTGTTGGAGGGCCAGACTGTAGTTTAAAAAGACAGGCAGCAGCTAAGCAGGACAGGCAGCAGTGGCAAAAACACCTGGCGGGCTGGATAAATGTCCTGGGCAGGCTGCATATGGCCTGCGGACCATAGTTGAGGATGCCTGGTCTATAGAATTGTAGCCTGGGCAATTTGGCAACACCTCATCTCTACAAAAACTAGCCAGGCTTGGCGGCTAGTCCTAGCTGAGGCAGGAGGATCACCTGAGCCCAGGAATTTAAGGTTACAGTAAAATATGATCAGGCCACAGTCACTGAGCCTGAGTGATAGAGTTAGATCCAGTCTCAAGAAAAAAGAAGACGTTTAATGCCAATTATATTTTTCTAATACCCATTTTATTAAATAATATTTACTTTAATACATTAAAACAAATGCCATAACATATTAAACTAAATATGTGATGATTAAAATTTTAAATGACATTTGGCTATAAATGACTCTAAACCATCTTGACTCACTGTGGTATGCCAGGCTAGCTGATCATGAAAGTGTGGCCTCATTCACCTCCACAGTTCCACAGACCATATCCTCATGGAATCATCCCTTCTCCATTACACCTGCCCCAGGTGAAGATGTGTTATTTTTATAAACTGCCTCAAATCTGGAAGCATACTTTCTAGGGGTAACGATGCAGTTGATGGCTGGAAGAGGAAGGAAGAGGAGGAGGAAGATTTGAAGGCAAGAAATGAGTTACAATTACTAATCACCCAGTATCTAGGCTGGGAGGTAGCCCAGCAACTGGAAGATGTGGAGTTTTCACCCCCCAAAGTCAAGGTTTCTTAAGAGTACTACTACTGACATTTTAGACCAGATAATTCTCTGTTGAGGAATGGCTGAGTGCTGTCCTGTAGATTATAAGATGTTCGGCAGCAATCCTGGTGTCTACCTACTAGATATAAGTTGCATCCCAACCCCACCTTGAGTTATAAAACTCGAAATGTCCTTAGCAAGAAGACAAAACTCAATTCCACAGATCACCCATGTAGAATACAGGTGGAGGGTGTTCCTGGAGTCCCACACCTGGCCCTGCCCTCAGTACATAAAGGAGGAACTTGTGACGATGATTGTTTTTAATTTGTTCTTTCTTCCTTCAAGAACAAATTCAGATTTTTATTCTAAGTAAGCCAAAGGTAGTGCCTAGCCTATATCTTGTGTTTTTACTTTCCCCCCCACCCAATTTAGCCTACGGCTAATAAACAAAGCAACAAGAAAATAACCATTAGATTACAGGCAGATCTTTTCTCAGTTGCATACAAAACATGCCTCATATCACATCCACCATCAGTGATCCGCTGTAGATTGAGGAAAGCGTAACTGGGCACACAGGTTCCTTGCAGCCCTTATCTTAATTTGCCATACGTTGGCTCTGTTGTTTGATGGAACTTTTGATGGAGAATGGGGTTTCATGGCTACAATTAAGTAATCTCTTTCAAAGGAGACTGGAATAATCACTTCCAAAGGTACAGGCACCTCCTTGAAATTGTGTATTCAAGGGGAAAATTGGAAATGACATTTAATAAGAGAAGATCATGGCTCCAAAAAAAAAAAAAAAAGTCTGGTTCAGAGCTGACAGACTTAGGGTTGGGGCTACCCAGAGTCCTGAACACTGTCGTCTCT
Source organism: Galagoides demidoff (assembly GCA_963574575.1). NCBI lineage: Eukaryota > Metazoa > Chordata > Mammalia > Primates > Galagidae > Galagoides > Galagoides demidoff. The sequence continues at coordinate 15,963 of CAUYQV010144886.1, read as the reverse complement.
GGGGGCTGAAAGAGGCATGGTCGCAAACTCCACCGATTGCAACATCTCACAGCTCAGTAGCAACACACAGGCTTGGGAGGATGTCAGTGATACTAAGAGCCAACATTCACTGGGTTTAATTAACATGTGCCAGGCACAACATCAGACAGTTCACTTGTATTATCTTCTAGAATCGTCACCACCCCACGGGTAGGTGCTGCTCTGACCCCTTTTTAACAGATTAGGAGATTGAGACTTAAAGAGCTTAAGTAACTTATCCACGCAAGTCTGATAGTAACAGAGCCAGCTTGTGGATATTTTATATATACTCACATGCATACGTACACACACACATACAGATACACACACATGCACACATTACGTTGACCTACACCAACACATTGAAAAATCTCTTTTTCTACAGCAGGGGTCAGCAAAATTTCCTATAAAGGGCCATAGAAGAAAATATTTTAAGCTTTGTGGGCCATATGGTCCCTATTGCAACTATTCAACCTTACCATGTATGTATCTACCATACAAGGCAAAAGTAGCCAGAGACAACACAAAAACAAATGGGGAATGGCTGTTTAAATAAAACTTTATTTACAAAAAGCAGACCGACCATGGGCTAGATTTGGCCCAGAGCCAGTGGTTTACATAGCCTTTCCCAGATCCCAGGTGGGACCACAGGTCACCTGGACTACAGGTACTATGTCTAAATTGTAGATTCCTGGGCACATTCTAGAGCTAATGAATCACTATCTGCTTTTTTTTTTTGAGAAAGAGTCTTACTATGTCCCCTCAGTAGAGTGCTGTAGCATCACAGCTCACAGCAACCTCAAACTCCTGGGCTTAAGCAATTCTCTAGCCTCAGTCTCCCAAGTAGTTGGGACTACAGGTGTCTACCACATGCCTATTTTTTTGTTGTTGTTGTCATTGTTGTTTAGCAGGCCCCAGCCAAGTTCCAACCTACCCACCCTAGTGCATGTGGTTGGTACCCTAACCACTGAGCTATGGGTGCTGAGCCACAATCTGCTTTTTGTGTTTAAAAAAAGTCCCTCGAGTGGATTATGGGCATACAAACATTTGAGGACCAATGTTCCAGACCCAGTTTCTCCCCAGTCCTCATATAAGTTGTCATTTCAGCTGTCAAAGATAGGATACTGCTTGATGGAAGGACAAGACAAGTGGTACAAATCAAGAAAAGAAAATTGGCTGCTTTCATAGCTCGCCACCTTTATCAAGATGTCAGAATGTTGACCCATGACCACAGTTCTCCTCGCTGGACCATGTCCTTTAGTTTTACTGATAGAAAAATCTCATAAACCAAAAACAAACTTTTGGTCTCACTGGAGCCACACTGATCTTTTAATCAACTTTTTGCACACAAACACGCACCACACAAAGGGCATTTTTGAACTGTGGATACCTAGTTTTAAATCTGAAAAATCAGTTGTGCTAAAATGGCTTTGATGTTATTGAGGGGAAATGAGCACGGGGTCTTCAGAAATAAGAGGGATGGAACAATACACGAATTTGTACAGAATTCGCCAGTACACACACAGCCTGCTTCATGAATACATGAATGCAACCTGTTTTATCTTTTCTTGTTTCTGAACTAAAGGTATTCACATAAATCTGGATCTCCTTTTCTTTGGGGAATTAAGGCTGGCACCATCACTCTCTGCCTTTACCTGTATCAGCATGGGAGAGAAAAGGCCAACCCGTCACTGTCTTTTGACAAAGGATTGAAAAAAGTGAACAGGAGTGGAGAGAAATGAATAGTAAGGCACACACTGGAATAGAGCTGACCAGGTCGCCGTCCACCTGGGATAACACCCCTCTCCAGCTGGCAGGCACCAGTGATCTGGTTTCAGTCACCAGCACCCCAAACTTATTAGCTGACTCTGATCTTCTCTCTGTCTAATGCCAGGAGCCTCCCCCACCCCACCTTGCATCATAAGACTTTAGTTTATAGACCCCTTTGCTTCATCTCACTTTTTAAAACCTTTTCTCTGATCCTACTCTACCAATGACCCAAATGCCTCCAAGGCACAACCCTGCCAGTGGTGATGGCAGTACCTCTCTGAATGCTGTGCACAGCTGGGATGTCCAGGCCTGGTTGTAAAGCCTGACTCAATCCCACCACCAGGGTCCCAGTGGACTGAAACGTGTCTACATATCAAACAGAAGTTGGCTTCCACTGCTTCCTTTTTTTCTCCCAATACTTTGTAGCCCATGGCCACCACGGTTATTTTGAAAGCATATTTTAAAGCTGGGTGATGACATTTAAATAAAGTAATCTCAATGAGTTGTTAGGGATTAATAAAAATGCAGTAGAGGGCCCACAAGGTAGCACAATCGTAACAATTGGGGTTAAACTAGCACTGAGCTCATGATGCATTTTTATTTAAGTGAATCACATCTTGTGTCTACACTGGCAAGTAAAGTGGGCCCTTCAGAGTTGAACTGAACCTGATCTTGGCTATGTGTAATGGTGACTCAGCTAATTAACCTCTGTAGTACCAGACCATTTGAGCCCTGTTTCCTTTCAACTCTAAAATTCTAAGTTCAGGTCAAATCTATTTGAGTAGGCACACTTCTCTTAGAATTGGCTTTTCTGATGAATCTCCAAAACTTTTTTTTTTTTAAGAAAAGAAATGCTGAAAAAGATGTGGATCGAGATATATTGTGGAACGTTTTAAGAGGAGGAGCTAAATTATTCTTGGATCTTTTTCAAAACTGGATCTCTAAAGTTATCCAAACCCCCATCCTCTCTTACACACTTCATTTTAATTAGTAATGTTTTTTTTTAAATAGACACCAATTTTTAATCAAATGTTTCAGGGTAAAATGGAATATTTGTCCAAAGATTAAAAAGTATACTAATAAAACAAGTGACAATCTTCGGAGAGTTGTTGTGGGCCATGCTGATAATCTGAGTGATCTGATTTTTCTAAAATCAGGGCTCCATATCTGTCAGCATCCTTGGGCTACAGCAGTAAAATCACTGGGGGGTGCGGGGGGGGAGGTTGTATGAGCAAACAAAGGCAGAATCATTATTCATTTTGTTAGGTCTGCCTGGGTGTTCCCTGATCACCTGGTCCCCAGGGTCAAGAATGAGAACTAGTCCTAGTTGAGCAGATGACAGAGTGATCACAGATACAGAGCAATCCCACAGTTTCCCCCATAGGGGAAAAATGAAGTGAAAGTGAAGAAGAAAGCTATGCAAAGTGGCACAAAGTGAAAATATATCCTCAAGAAAGTGGACAGACCCAAAGGCTGAACACAGGCTGCCTTTTATGCACTCACTAGTTTGTCCCGCCTTTCTCCTGGCAGGATTGGTTGTTACTTCCCGCCTTTAGGTGATTGACAGGTCAGAGTTACATAACAGGTTAGGTTATATAACAGTTTTCTTATTACACATGCATCCTCCTAGAATCCTTCATGAAAATTCCATGCTATGGAATTAGATGGTATGCTAATTTATTTATTAACATGCTATGCTAATTAGATGGTAATAAGCCTCAGGTCACTTAAAACTCACTAAGAGTAGGCTGTGCCTGTGGCTCAAAGGAGTGGGCTGCTGGTCCCTGTACCGGAGGTGGTGGGTTCAGACCTGGCCCTGGCCAAAAACTGCAAAAAAAAAAAGTCACTAAGAGTTCCTTACTTACTCTGTATTATGGTCCCACGAGAGAACAGCTCCTACCCACAGTTTGGTTCCTAGCTACAATTCAGTTCCCACTCTAACCCCTTAGCCACTTTCCTGGCACCTATTTAACCACTAGACCCAACAATTGTTACAGAGGACCTTATGGGTATTCATTGTTTCACAAATGCATAATAAAATTTGGTGTTACCCAAAAAAAAAGACAAGTAGAGAAAAATCATTAATAAGTCACCAAGTATTTAGGGAATACCTGCCTACCAGCCTCATGTCAGATGTGGCATGAGTTATAAAGGCCTAGGCTTTGTCTTTAAGAAGCATGTGATATAGTTGGGATGGCAGGAAAAAACTCACACAACACAACATAAGAGAGTACGTAATTGAATGCTAAATGGAATTGTGTAGCTACTGCTCCAAACTAATTCTGCAAGTAATAAAATTAAAAGCAGGTCAGCTTGCTTTGCAGATTAGAAAAAAAAAAAAAGTTTATTTTAACACCCTAGAGACTTCCTCCCAGTATACAGCTTCCAGGAGCTGATTTAGGGAGGATTCTGTTTTTCCCCCAAACCTGTGGCTATATGCAAAAATAAGCAAGAATACTCCAGATTAAAGTACTGAATACTAAAAAGATAACTCAGCGGATCCAGTGGCCATTTCTAAAATATCCAATTGGCCCTGGGTATTATTATTAATGGTAACACAGACAAGCAAGGAGACCAAAAAACCCTCTGACTAGTTTTCTGATCTACTGCTTTTCCTAGAATTCCAACTTACTGAAGCATTTAAACCAAAGGAAACTGTATTGTTATATCCTTTACTATGTCACAATTCCTTACGTTTCTGATCTATAACTTTTCTGTTTCCATAAGCCTCATATTTGCAAACAAATTCAATGTAACAAAATATATTAAGTAACTTAGTGCTTCCGTGAACATTCTCTCATGTAAATCTCAAAACAAACCTGTGAAGAGCCACTAGAAATAAAAGCTAATGTTTATCAAGAAAGTCCTTTTGGGGGCGGCACCTGTGGCTCAAAGGAGCACCTGTGGCGCTGGCCCCATATGCTGGAGGTGGCGGGTTCAAACCCAGCCATGGCCAAAAAAAAGAAAAATTGCAAGAAAGTCCTTTGTTCTAAAACTGTCCAGAATAGTAGCCACTAGCCCTGTGTGGATATTCAAGTCTTATTTTTACTTAATTAAAAGTAAACAGAATTGAAGTTTAGTTTCTCAGTTACATGAGCCACATCTTAAGTGCTCAACAGCCACATGGGGCTAGTGACAATTATAGTGGACAACAGAGATACGAAAACATGGCCATCACCGTAGAAATGACAGTGGCATTCTATACAGTCTACTAAATCCTCTTCGTGTGTTGCCTCATTTAATCGTCCCACCACCTCAAGAAATAAGTACTATTATTATTTCCATTTTATGGATGAATAAAACTAAGGTACAGCGCCTTGGCCAAGTTGAGAGTACAGCTGAGATTCCAGGTCTAACTAACCCAGTGTTATCAAGTAGAGGAGTGGTTCTCAAACTTCCTAATGCATGGCTCGGCGCCTGTGGCTCAATCGGCTAAGGCACCAGCCACATACACCTAAGGTGGCGGGTTCGAATCCCCAGCCCTGGCCCGCCAAACAACAATGATGGCTGTAACCAAAAAAAAAAAAAAAAAATTGGCCAGGCGTTGTGGCGGGCGCCTGTAGTCCCAGCTACTTGGGAGGCTGAGGCAGGAGACTCGCTTGAGCCCAGGAGTTGGAGGTTGCTGTAAGCTGTGATGCCATGGCACTCTGCCCAGGGGGATAGCTTGAGGCTCTGTCTCAAAAAAAACAAAAAACAAAAAACTTCCTAATGCACAGCCCTTTAATAGAGTTCCTGTGGGTCGCGACCCACAGGTTGAGAACACTGTAGTAGAGTTTTCTGCAGTAATAGAAATGTCCCATACTTGTGTTATCTAAGATGGCAGCCACCATCCCAGTGATTTTCAAGTGGTGTGCCATGAGAGAATCTCAGGTGTGCTGTGAAAAATTTTAAAGATCATTAATTATTTTCAAAAGAAGTTCAATGCACAGTAAGTCTATTCTTTCTTTGAACTCTTTTTTTCAATCAACATAATTTAAGTGGACCACGGAAGTTTAACTATAGGTTCAAGTGTGCAGTGAAATGAAAAAAGGTTGAAAAACACACAGCACTAGCCCCATGTGGCTACTAACTACTTGAACTATAGGAAGTATGGCTGAGGGATTTTAAGTTTCATATTCTCTTAATTAATTTAAATATCAATAGCTACATGGGGCTAGTGGCAACTGCCTTAGATGGCTCAGATCCAGCTCCATCATCTAAGCCTTCACCTCCAAAGTATCTAATGCACAAGACATCTTACCATCGCTAGAAGCAACATCAGAGGAAAGATGAGCCTTGGGGAATGGAAGGAAAAGGATGGGCCCTACTCAAACAGTAGCTGGAAAAAGGTTCCCTGAAGCTGAGCCCACTCGTTTGCTGGTTTCAGTCCCTAAAGCAACTTACGCTAGGGGGTGATGGTGGATTAAATCTAGCACGGAATCTATCTTCACCATTTCCTCAATATTCTGGTATCACCTCTTTGCATGAGAGCCAAGAAAAGTAGATGTGGCCCATGTTTCCCACAGGATGCAATTGTTACAGAGCAACCAGATGGGTTACAACATGAGTCCGGCCACCATTCCTGAGTGTGCTCCAAGGATCAGGCTGCAGGGGCCGCAGACCAGACACAAAACTCAGTGGCAGTTCCAGCAGTGAGGGCAAGCGGACCAGCCTCCATCCTGCAGACAATGACGCACACGCCCCCCATGTGAAACCTTGGCTTCCTCATGTTTTCAGGTATCCAGAGCCGCCTGCTTGGCTGCCTTTGGGTTGCATGTTATGTTTTGACATCAGCTATTTGCTTTGTCATGCGGTTCTACCAGAGTCTTGCCATATTAACAAGAGGAGGCAAGGTCCAAGAATGCAATTTATGCAAAAATTACTGCACGTTTCCAGAGGACAGAGTGTTTATTGCTCCAACTTTTATCATGAGATGGTGATTTCAACTGTCCCTCCAAACGGATATTCTGTCACCATTCAGCAAATGTCACTTCAGAACCTTATGTCAGTCTCTAATGACAGCTTATACTCTTTGAGGCTGAGAGAGCAGGACGGTGACCAGGAGAACTCTGGAGTGTCAAAGGAAATCTTTTCCACTCTCTCCAGTTTTCCCTGGTTCGTCTCAGCAGAATTTGCCACAAACAAGAATGTCAGGAGTGAAAATCACAGCCATCATTTCTAATTTCAAGCACAGGAAGGTTTAAATAATCCAAGCGCTCCTTCCAGACCAGTGATTTTCAACCAGCGTGCACGAGAGGCTCGTAGGTGTGTGCAAACATTTTTAAAGATCATTCATTAAATTATTTTCCGAAAGAAGTTCAAAGTACGGTAAGTATATTCTTTTTTAAGCTTTTTTTTTAACATAATATAATTTAAGTATATGGACGTTTAACTATAGTTTCAAGTGTGCTGTGAGATTTAAAAAGATTGAAAGCCACTATTCTAGACGTTTGGGATGTTACCATGTGGCTATGATGAGCCCCATCTTCAGAGCCTTGGCTTAAACTCCATCCTACTCCAGCCAGTTCTAAAAAACAAGCATAGCAACATTTTTTAACCAACCTGCTTCATGTCTAAATCAAGAAGCCCCTCTGAAAGCCAAGATGAGGACAGTGAACGGCACTGACCCATCTTGTACAGTGTATGCCTACGTTGAACAGATCAGGAAAAAATATATATATATGTATCACGGCTTCTTCTCCAATCCTACCAGCCTATTCCTTTTCAACAGATGCACATACACACAAAGGGTTTTCTGAATGTAGGAAAACAAGTTTATAATTACATAATTATGCAGACACACCACAATTTTTCTTTTATGTTACCTTTATCTTTAAAAGGCAACAGACAGGGCTGTACTAGAAAGCAATAAAGCATGGGTAATTTAATACCAAATTACATCCATATTGAAAAGTTTACATGCAGTTGAGAGCAGGCAGAGGTCAGGTTTTCAACAGGACTGCCTTTAATTGTGGCCATCAGTTTTAGCAATCCCAATCTCCGGATCAAAGACAGATATAATGGGCTTCCTCGACGCTGAATAGTGAGAGCGGACAGCAGGAATAGTGCTATCTGGCACCCAAAGGTCATAAAAAAAAAATCACCAGTAAGGGAACGTGTCTCATTGTACAGTGACATACCTGAGATAAAATACATTTTTAAGAAATCATTCTCCCTTGCCCAGTTTCCAATGAGCTACTTAAAGAATTTTTTTTTTTCTTTTTGGGTCACTTCATCACAGGTGTAATGGTTTCCCTGCTTTTTCTCTAATAAATGTGCAACCTTTGCATAAATCTTTATTAATTTCCTTTTTCAGTTGCTTTCACTCATGATTTTCTCCACCCTGCATGGCAATCCCTCTTTCCTTGAGGGAAGCCTGTGTGTGCTGTGACAGGTTTCCCCCCTCCCCCCCAAATCAAATGAGGAATAAATTATCAGCAAATCAGATAGAAGCAAGTTTCCTGGATCTGCAGATGCATTCTACAAATGAAGCAATTTCATCTCTGCCTGCTCTGGGGTGGGGGTGGGGGAGTGGGCCTGGGGGGTGGGGCATTTTAAGTAGCCAAAGGAGACCAGGACAGGGATGCTGGCTGGCGAAGCATCCCCACGTTTGCATGCACAGACCACTCAAATCTGCACCAAGAGACTACTTGCAAGAATCCATCTTTTTTCACTTAACAAGATACAAAATATAAAACACATTTGCCTCTTATTAAACCTCTTCTGTAAGTGGTTCCAGGTCCACCATTTTTAAAGGGAGGAGAGGGGAGCCAGGACCCCCTTGGGAATTTCAGCAGAGTGACTGGAGATGAGGTACAGGCTGTGAGCCTTTATTACTTTAATTTTATTTTTTTTCTAAAAGCACAGAAGGAATAACATTTTAAATCATTAGCATTTGCTTTAAGTAGTTATTTCTTCCAACTGTTAGAATCTCTGCTCCCAGCCCCCTTCCCCATTAGCACCACTCCCAGCTCCTGCACAGAACTGCCCAGATGGAATTTCCCTCTGCCGCTCGAATCTGGAAGGGGCTTTTAAAGAATTTCAGGTTCTAAATCGAGGCAGCCATGGTAGAAACCATAATCACGGTTTTTCCTTAAAGCACTTGGAGAAAAAGGCTCTTGTATGTGTGGCATGGGAGCCTTAGAGCTAACGATGTCATCTCAAAATTACTCAGAGGCAGCAGTAACTGTTATGATGGGACATGATCTTCTCTGTTCAAAAGCAGAGTTCTTAGTAGTTTCCGTCCAACTCAAAATGCTTTGTGTGAGTGACACACCAAGCACTTTTCAAGTGGTAAAGAGCAAAAACCCAAATATTTTTTAAGAAATGGAATGAAATCAGCCACCTGATTTAATTTAAGACAATTTATAGTTTCTATCAAGGGAGCAGCAAAAATGAAAGAAATTTGCAAATCCTAGACAAGAAACTCAACCTGGGATCGCCAAGTTCAAAATGGCAGGAGGCCACAGTCAGGCACAGAAATGTTTTTCATTTTGGGGGGATTTTTTTTAATGGTAAGTATCCCCCTTTCATGGAGTGGTCATTGGTTTGCTGCTCCTAGACCTAAAGGTATGAAATGCATCTCTGAATCTGCCTGCATTCTGACTTTGCTCTGCCAACAGGGAGCTCTTACGTGAAGCAAGGTTATTTCCATCATCTACAAAGAGCGTGCGCGCAAGGTGGCAAGGGACCAGGAAAGCCTTCAGTTACGCTACACAGTGAAGACGTCCCTGTCCCCTACCTTTCTGGGGATAAAGCACTAAAAGACCAAACTGTAATTCTAGACTAGATCAGCAGAATAGATGAACTCTGCTCTTTGGGGCAGCAATAATCAAAGGTGGGATAGAGTGGTAAGTCACTGTCAGCGAGAAGGAATGAACACAGCACATGACGGCCACACCACCCAGACCTCCTCCAGACTGAGGACTCAGCTCTGCCTCCTGTACCAGCTTCTTCCTGCTTCAACAGCCCGTGCCACAGGGAGCTGTTGGATGGCTCTCTCCCTTTGCCTCTCACACCCATCAGCATTAGAGCTTGTTGATTGGGCACCAACAGGGTACCCAGCATCATTCATGCTGGAAGCAGGCACAACTTTCCTCCACTTCAAAGACAATGAAGGGCATTCCTGCTCAAAGTTGGGTAGGAGCTAACAAAAAGCACTGAGGATGCATACAAATCCAAGACCTCATGCTTGTGCAATGTGTTAAGGAATTGTAATTATTGAGCCTGCCCAAAAGGGAAATGGTTTCTTATAATGGAAAGAAGAATAACTTCCTGTTACAATTGAACAGAATTGAAGGGAAATGGAATTCAAGAACACAGCACCAAGAAAGCCACCCCGGGACAAAGCAGCAGGTGCCATAAGTGTGGAGGACTGGGATCAACAGCTGCCTCTGCCCCAGAGTCCCCCCAGTCCCTGATTGGATGGGACATGAGGGATGGCCAAACCCTGACCCACTGAAATGAGTTGTTTTTCTTTTAAGCATTCATTTCATGTTTCAAATGACTTGGGAAATTTTCAGGAGAAATCAAATCTTAAAAAGGTTAAACAATAACACAGAATACAGACTTATAAATTCCACATGATTGCAGCCTTGGTGGGCCCCTCCATTTCCTCACATTCTGAATAGAGAGAGGCCATGATGAGCCACAGCACAGTGATACTGAGGGATGAGATCTGATGAATGCGATGAGGACAGGGTTAACTATAAAACGCAAACCAAACAATTAATCCAGAGCAGGTGGGTCTGGCAGGCCCGAGATAGTCGGGGATGCACTGCAGTGAACTCAACAGACAGCCTTTGGTTTCCATTTTGGTAAGAGGCCCTGCCAGGTTAATCATGGCCTTCACTGAAAATTTCCACACTGGGATCTGATAATAATTATTATTATCATAGCTAACACTTAGTATGCACACCAGATACTCTGTATATAACATCTCATTTAATTCTCAAAAAATCCTATCAAGCTAATACTATGGTTATGCCCTCTTTACAAAAAAATGAAAAAGTTGAGACACCCTCTGAAGATTTAAAAGACCTCTGGCAAACCTGAACTGACACAAATGATGTCAACCCACTTTGGACATTTAGAGCAAAGTAAAAGTCAATCTAAATGCATCCCTGACTCCTTCACGCCCCACATCTAACCTGCCATCGAATTCTTTTAATGAAGGTTCGCAACTTCTTTAAAAAGACTGAAAATTAATGAGATAGGCACCCAGTTCAAGAAGGTAGAAAAAAGATGTCAAAGAATAGATGGAAACACACAATACTGATAAACGCAGAAATTAGGTAACATAAAACAAACAATAGAGACGGACAAAACCGAAAGGTAGTTCTTTGGGGATGCTGTTGCTTAGCCAGGTGGTGCAGCTGCCCTGGGCCAGTGTGGCTGGGGGTAAACGAACTGCAGAGGCCAAATGGCCTCACTCTCAGTCCAATGTGGCTGCAGCGTGGGACCTCGTTTGGGACTCCTCATCTCTGACCCACTGTGGTCTCTCATCCTCCAGCCCAGGCTTATTTACATGGCAGCTTCAGAGTTCCAAAGAACAGCAGGAGAGCAAAGAGCTTAAAATCACAAACGTTTTCCAGGTTGGTCTTGCTACCAGATCGTAACTGCTGCTCGAGTCCAGCCCCATTAGGATTAGTCATGGTAGGTACTCGATAAGGGAGAGGAGGAAGGAAAAAAACAGGAAAGAATTTCCTTAACTTGCCGCAGGGTTTTAAAGAGAAAGGTGCCAAGCAGTTGTTCACAGACAATTGAACTAGAGAAATTGGGTCCCAAAGTGAAAAATTCAAAGGATCATGGCTGCAAGCCTTAGATAAGCTCTTTTTGAGGAAGGCTCTCCTGGATCTAGCTCTGAAAATCTTAAGGAAAAGAGATACAACTATTTGTCCTGGATGGCGATTCCACCTCCGTGATAAAGGACTAAATGAAATACCTTCTCCTTGACCTTCAGTCTCATAGCAAAAGGAACTCTAACCTCTTTGGGTAGAAGTAGTATGATCGCAAGTCAGTCACAGTGATTGTGATATGAAGAGGATGCTTCTGTTTACCCTCTATATTAACTGGACCCTCCAACTCCAATTGGACATTAACAGGTTGAGATACCAAGGGAGAAGCCTCTTCATCAACTAAGCCAGAACCTCAGGTTAAGGAAACCAACTTACCTATGGGTTGAGACTTCAGGGCCTCAACTCGAACAATTGCTGCTGTGACAAATTTCTAAACTCCTAGGCTATAAGAAAAATCACACCTTTGCTAAACTCCCTAACAAGAGGAGACATGAGGCTGATTACACACCGCTACTATCTGATTGGACAGAGGACAGCCTTGCAAACATTCTTTTCTGATAAGCTACTGCAGACTCTAAGCCCAGTTTCAGCCAATTTATAAAGGCTGCACACAATCTCTGTGGTCCACAGTTCCCCTTTTGACATAAAGAGCCAAATCCCACCACACAGTGAAAATGGGGTACGTGTTACATCTATGGTGACCCACTGTATAGGTATTGTCTCTCCTCAAAAATATTTATAGTTTTCTCCCCAAACCTGCTGAAGATGTATGATACAGGCCCTGCAAGGCATAAAACCCAACCTGTCCTCCCCCTCCTTCAGACACACCCCCAAATTGTCTCTTCCTGGCTTACAAATGACATAAGTGATAAAGCCCTGCTTCCTACCAGATGATCTAGCCATCCTGGTGGTCGTCTGGACCACAGGTAACATAAAAACCTTTTACATTTTTTCAAAGAGGAGGCTGCTGAAGACACGATTTCCTCTAACAAATACCAGTGTTTAAGGTACAGAGCAAGCCGAGAGCTAAAAGATATTGACATTCAGATGACAGTGTCCAATGAGGTCAATTTGCAAAGTGAATTGGAGGGACTTTACCAGTACTTCTTTCATTCCACATAAATAATTCAATCGTTACTACATTGATTATCAACTACCTTAAAAGGATTTTGGGGGGGTGCTACTGCTGTCAAATATCCTACTAATGGCCTTTGTATGGGACCACTGTGACGTCAAGTGGCTAGCCAATCACAGCACACATCTGTATCTCTGGGTGTGCCTCTCAAAGTAGAATTCAGGCTTAATTTTCTGTAAGTAAAAGACTAGACAGATCCTTGAGCCATCATCTATGGCTTTCTCAACTAAAAAAAAAGGATAACACGATGTCAGGAATTTTTTCCCAAAAACTATTTCAATGGTCAAAAGAAAAAGTCCGCTGTGCTTTAAGAACCTAATTTGGAACATACATTTTCCTGGCAGATTTTACATCAAAAAGCTTTGAATTTAAATAGGAAAAGCCAGGATTTGCTTTCTAGACAGAATGCAATTCTAAAATGTCATGCAAATTTCTTTTTGGAAGAACAAATGCAAACATTTTGAGAAGAGCTCTCAATATGCACAGGGCTTTGGGGAAACCATGTGTAAAATGCTATTTTGCCTGAGGCAAAACTATCTCCCACATTTGTTGAGGAAGAAAATAATAGCCAATATTCTGTATGACTGTTGATGGTGTGAATGGTTTTTATCTGCCTGATGCTTGTGCAATGCACGAGACAATACTATGTCAGCTGTTCTGGGAGTTCTCAAAAATCCTGGGACCCACAAACTGTGCACTAGACCATGTCTATTTTTAATACGTACCGTCAAGCACCTAGTATAAGAGTACAAAAGGTGCCAGGTCCTAGGGACGCTCATTCACTAACTCCCACATTTATCAATAACAACCTCCTGCTACTTTCCATATGTTGTGATGAAGGGATCTTTACATTTTTTTTCTTCCCCTACTATACATGCACAGTCAAAAATAATTTGCTTCAGCCCCCAATAAACAAAACAAGCAATGGATTCATTGGCATTGCTTTCTAGAACATTCTGCTACCTCAGTTTCTTAATTCCACCTTTTCTCATTCTTCTGGCACATGTACAACAGCGTTAGATGTTTGACATGGGCTTTCTATGTTCACCAGAACTTCTGCAACAGTGGAACCCACACCTTCACTGTCCAGTGTGGCCACTGCTCACCACAGGTGGCTCTTGAGCACCTGAAATGTGCCTAATGTGACTATGGAAGTGATTTTTGAGTTTTATTTAGTTTTAATTAAATTTGAACAGTCACCGAGTGGCTAATGGGATGCCATATTGGACAGCACAGATCGATAGTTTCAGATTAAGAATTTCTGGAAATGAATCTTGATGGTAGAAAGAGGATTAGATTTGAGCCACTTTTCTGCTTTTCTCTACGTAATCGTGGCCTGGTCATTCAGAGCCTGTGACACCAGTTTCCTCAGCAGTAAAATCACAGTAAGAGAATAAGGCACAATAAGGAGTGCCTTTTCTTAAGTTACAAAATGGGTGTTGGAAAAAAAAGTTTTCCAGAGTATTTGCAATAATCAAATGAGATAATGAATAAATAGTAGAACCTCCATAGTTGACTACATCCCTACAATGACCACCTCCTTAAGTTAACCCAATTTTCATAGACTGGACATGAACCCTGTGTACATATCAGTACAGTGGAAGCCTAGTTCCTTATGTGGACCACTCCTGTAGATTGAGTCTGTGACAGTCCCTTAGGTGATCAACTTACTGAAATCCTACTGTATTTATAAACCACAAAGCATTAAATGTCAATTATATGAATATTAATTTCTCAGATGAAAGAAAGATTAATGTACACTTCCATTTATTGAGACTGAACCATGGTGTCTCCACTTCTACTGTGCACTTATTTTCACCACCTTATACTCTACCACTTCTGACTTTCTCAATGGTTTAAAGCCCCTGCAAAATGCTAGAACTTTCTCAGTCATGTAAAGAGATACCTTCTCAGAGGAATTCTTTAAATGCCAAAGATGATGGCAGCAAGATCTCTTAGAATTCAAAGCAAGTGTTAGTGTAAGAAAATGAGCAAGCATAACTTTTCAAAAAGAAGGATCACCACATTCTCATGCTTCCCTTTTAAGGCTAATCTTTCCCATATGCTGACCTAAATGTTTCCTCTAACCTTTCCAAAGCCTCAGTTTTCCCACATGAAAAATGGAGCTCGGGAGGTATACCTCTTAGAAAAAGGCTGGAAATGATGACATTTGTTAAGGCAACTTGACAAATGTGAAAAGTCTTACTTGGAAATGGGTCCGCCTACCTATAAAGCAAAGTACTATTCAGGATGTGGATCTTGGAAACAAACAAAAATATAAAATAGGAATTTGAAGCAAACAAACAGATCACAAGGGTAGAGAACTTGGTCGGGACCTTGTAGGGAATACATATTTTAATCACCTCATTCAGTTTGTAGACAGGTAATGATTGAGGCAATAGAAAGCTCACCAAGGCAAAGAAAACTATACAAAGATTAAATATGAAACAAGTGTGGCACAGCGATAAGGTCTCATAAATCTGATTGTAAAGCATAGGAGTTGGTGTTCCTCATATATTTCTAGGTATAAGAAATATCTCATAATTAAAAAGTAGACAAATTTATAATATATAGCTTTTCCCTGTTCTCTCAAAGAATTTGCTCTACGTAAGCAAATCCTACACAAAGTAAAAGGAATCTACATTCATCCTCCAGCAGAGGGTGAAGGGAGGAGTAATTAAAAGTGAATAAAATACTTTACACCCATTAGGACAGCTGTGATTGCCCAGCTTTGTGGCTCATCCCTGAAAACCTAACACTTTGAGCTGATTGCTGAAGTTCAAAACCAACCCGAGCAAAAGCTCTACTAAAAGTAGAAAAACTAGCTGGCATTGTGGCAGGCGCCTCTAGTCCTGACTACTAGAGAGACTGAGGCAAGAGGATGTCTTGAGCCTAAGAGTTTGAGGTTGCTGTGATCTGTGATACCACTGCACTCTAGCCAGGGTGACAGTGTCAGACTCTGTCTCAAAACAAACAAACAAACAAATAAATAATTTGGCTCGGTGCCTGTGGCTCAAGTGGCTAAGGCGACAGCCACATACACCTAAGGTGGCAGGTTCAAATCCAGCCTGGGCCCACCAACAACAATGACTGCTGCAACAAAAAATAGCTGGGCATTGTGGTGGGTGCCTGTGGTCCCAGCTACTTGGGAGGCTGAGGCAGGAGACTCACTTGAGCCCAGGAGTTGGAGGTTGCTGTGAGCTGTGATGCCACAGCATTCTACCCAGGCGGATAGCTTGAGACCCTGTCTCAAAATAAATAAAT
>CAUYQV010144884.1:0-15717 GCA_963574575.1 Galagoides demidoff | reverse complement strand
TGATGCCCCAGAGCCCTGATGATGGCATTCTCCTGGCAAGAGAAAAGGACTTAACTAGATTTTCTGAACTTGAACAGTTTCAGGTTATATTTTAATTTTTTTTTTGTACAGGTTCTGATTCTAATACATTTCAACATGGTTTTCCCCCCCGTGTCAATATTTGTTTATAGACTCATCGCCGGGGACTTTTCACCTGGTTGGAGGGTGGCATGTGTGTATGTGTGTGCGTGTTTTGTTTTGCTTTGTTTTGTCCAGGGGAGGTGGAGGTTCTGGACTGATATTAAAATTCATTGAGGAAAAAGCACATTTTTAGAACAAAAAAATAAAAATGTAGATTTAACGTACGTGACTGTGGAACATGGGGTGGCATAGCTTATGGATCTTAAGGGGCTGGGATTATGGTGGTTCAGGGAAATGTGATGCTATTTCAGTACGATCTTTAAACAATGGAATTTTCCTTTTTCTAAAATGTCCAGCAACTGTCTACTGTTGATCAAATGTTAAAGTATTCTTGTTTCCCTTTTAAGCTGGCCCAATGTGCCCAAATAACATTATTCCCAACTGGAGAGTAAGTTTAATTCCCACAGTACGTTTCATGAAACCCCTTGTAAGAAACTCTGTGGAATAGGGGTTCTGTTATTAAATAAATTTGGCACTCCCTGCATTTCATATCCTCACTGGAAATTCATTGTTGAGGTCTATAAGAAGTCCTGGGGAGGAAGCCTGTGCCCACACTCATTTTACCACCAAATCTTTTTGGGTAATAAGTAGTGGAACACATTTTGGGGAAATTTTGGGAAAAGGATATTTCTCAAAAACCTAAGTGAAGCTGAACAACTCCCAGCTTTGTAGGTTTTTCCAACTATTCTTTCTAGACTCCATATAGGCACACTAACTCTCAGCAATTTGTCTTTCATCCAGTAGACTAGGAAAGGTAGCTTGACTTGCATGAAATGTATACCCATTTGTTCTTTGACTGCCCTAAGGATCTAGAGGGTCATCTTTTTCCGTGGTTCTACTGTTTCCTTAAAAATAAGGATAGTTGGACAGGCACAGTGACTCTGGGAGGCCAAAGTGGGTGGGTTGCTTGAGCTCAAGAGTTTAAGACCAGCTTGAGCAAGAGTGAAACTCCATCTCTACCAAAAATAGAAAACCTAGCTGGGCATTGTGGTGGGCTCCTGTAGTCCCAGCTACTTGGGAGGCTGAGGTTGAAGATCACTTAAGCCCGAGAGTTTGAGGTTACTGTGAGCTATGATGCCATACCACTCTACCTGGGGTGACAGAGTGAAAAAAAAATTATGATGGTTGCAGGGTGTGGTATCATGTAGATAAAGTCCCAGTTACTCAGGAACCTGAGGCAGGAGGATCACAAGGTTGAGCCCAACTTGGGCAAAATAGCAAGACCCTACCTCCCTCCAACCCCTCAAAAAATAATGACAATAACAATAGTAACACATTTGTAAAGTGCTTTTACAGAAGGTCCTCACTTAAAATAAGTCATTCAGTCCCTTCCATCCATACAGTCCTGAGGCTGATATGGGTAAGTCTTACAATCATCCTCACTATACATATGAGAAAACAGAAGCCTGAAGGTTCAAAGTGCTCTGATGGTAAGTGGCAAAATGAGGACTCCTAGCTCCCTGATCTGTACATTTCTGCCATTCTTTTTTTTTTTTTTAAGAGACAGAGTCTCATTTTGTCACCCTCAGTAGAGTGCAGTGGCATCACAGTTCACAGCAACCTGTACCTCTTGGCTTAGGCGATTCTCTTACCTCAGCTTCCTGAGTAGCTGGGACCACTGGCACCCACTGCAACGCCCGGCTATTTTTTTGTTGTTGTTGTTGTTGCAGTTTGGTGGGAGCTAGGTTCAAACCTGCCACCCTTGGTACATGGGGCCCGTGCCCTACTCAGTGAACCATAGGCACCGCCCCATCTTGCCATCTTTTCTGCATTGTGTTCTTGTTTAGAATCTTCTCTCCACCCTGACCCTTGGTACCCCTATACCTGCTTGTTCCTCTGAGGCCTCATCTTGCTTTTAACTGACAGCAGTGTGGCTTATTATCTGCTTCCCAAAACCACTAGGTTATTTGATAAGGAAGCAGAGTATGGGATTGGAGGCTCCAGAAATTGTGGAAATGGAGTCTCAGTCAGAATGCTCATTTTCCACTAGGGTTCTCATGGGCAGTTTGGCCTTGAGCTCTGTACTTTCTCACCTGGTGCATGTGGCAGCTGTCCTCAGGTCTGCACACACAGAGGGGTGTTATTCACAAATACAACATTGACACAAGGTGTCCTCATCAATAGTATGATGTTGACAGATGATTTAGCTTGGTAGCAGAGCCTTTGGACCAGCTCAAGTCACATATAACTCTGAGCTTTCTACCTCCTGAAGCCCTTTTTGCTTTTTACTGTCCAGATGATAGGCATTATGATTCCCACTTGGATAACACTAGGGCGTTGGTTGAAACCCCCAATGCAGACTGTACTCATGTTCCTAATCCAGAATAGTCACCACTAATAGGATTGTCATTATCCCCTCCCCAAACTTTGGAGTCAGAGGAAATGTGGTGATGACCAAAGAAGCTAGGTGATAAACTGCTTGTGATAGTTTTACATGTTTCCTTTTTTCTCCACTTCTGAGGTGCTGGGTTGGTGCCTGAAACCACACCAAAAGATTCTAGTTCTTATACTTAAAATTATTATTCTCCCAGCTTGAGTCTTCAAAGTTTTTTTTTAAATTCATCAGTTGATTGATTTTTACTGGTCCTAAAGGACCCGTCACACTGCTGATAGTATTTGAGTTTCCAATATAGCATGCCTTGAGTAGTCTGTGATTGTACCTGTGTCTTCCTGAGGATGCTGCGTACAGCCACGAGCATCTACTGTATCATATCTTTTATTGTATTTATGCTTGAGATACACAGATACAAATACATATTTTATTATAAACTTCATTTTATATTTCCTTTATATGTCTATTACTCTTAGGGCATTAAGTGCATCTTTTAAACTTGTATCTGTTAAGTATATTGTCTTTGTCATGACCTTGGGACAGTAAGTGAAGCAAAGGATTTATGAAAAGGGAGTGTTGGGTCTTAATGTTAGGAATGAGAACTGCTCTCCTTGGTTAAGAATGAAACCAACAAATAAGTGATGGGGAAAGCAAAGGTAGGAGTAGTCCAGCTCTTGGAGTCATTGATGTCCATCCTGGCATTGCTTTTCCCTAGCAGAGCCCCACTGTGGCCTAACCTAATGACTTTCCTTTCTTCCTGGTTTAGCTGCTGAGTGGTGCCACTGTGGATATGTGGTCTCAAACCTTACCTGGATCTCAGACCTGTATAGCCATCCTGTCATCTCCCCTAGTCAGCTTTCTTTTAAAAAAGTTTTGGGCTTGGCACCTGTGGCTCAATCGGCTAAGGCTCCAGCCACATACATCTGAGCTGGCAGGTTCGTATCCCCAGCCCGGGCCCGCCAAACAACAATGATGGCTGCAACCAAAAAATGGCTGGGCGTCGTGGCGGGCGCTACTTGGGAGGTGGAGGCAGAAGACTTGCTTGAGCCCAGGAGTTGGAGGTTGCTATGAGCTGTGATGCCATGGCACTCTACCCAGGGGGACAGCTTGAGGCCCCGTCTCAAAAAAAAAAAAAAAAAGTTATGCCATTTTCTTGAAATGGTGTACCCTTTACACTCTTTTCACTTTTAGTGGATGACTGTACTTTTCCTGCTTGATAGAAAAGAGAGAACGTTAGATGAGGAAACCTTAGTTTCCTGCCTTCTGCCTACAGGCTCTCTTGCATTCTTACCTCCCTCCTTTGTTCTCTTCACAGTGGAAAAGACGACCCTCCTTACGTGTGTGTACCATTCATCCACCTGTACCTTTTTCTTTTTTTCCATTGACCCCACCTTTTCTCCCTGAACTTTTAACATCTGTATCTTTAGTCTCTCCTCTAATGGCTGTGTGTGATAAAGAATATTAAACCTTATGGTGACCCTGTCTCAACCTGATGTCTCTTTCCAGCCACCAGTTTTTTCGACTTTAGCAACCAAATTTCTTGAGAGTTGTCTACCTGTTCTATCTCTCCTTCCTTGCTCATCCATACCTAAACTCATTGGCATGTGGTGTCTGCTGCTAACCAGCCACTATCATTTTCTTGTCAAGGAGACCATTGGTCTCCACCTTGCCAACTTTCTCAGTCAGTCTTTATCTGGATTGATGTTCTTGTTATAGTTGGCTCTGTTGAGCCTACTTCAAGTGTTCTCTTACTTTTCATGGCCCTAATCTCTCCAGATTTTCCTTGTACAGTTTCTCTGCCTATTTTTAAATTTCTGTGGAGTCCAATTGGATGTGTTTCCTAGGGTTGCGTCACGACCACCTTATTTTCCCTCCTTACATCTCCATAGGTTATATGATTCATTCCCATGATTCCACTTTCATTAATAACACCCCAGTCTCTCTATCTCTGGCTCATTCTGCCAACATGAATAGTCAAGAGCCAACTGGGTATCTCCACTTGCCATCTCCCAGGTCCAATCCTGTAGTCAGTAGTTGGTGCTCTTCATTCACCAAATTTATTTGTTTGCTAGGGCTGCCATAATAAAATGCCCCAGACTTAGTGGCTTATTGTCTCATGATTCTAGAGGCTAAAAGTCCAAGATCAGGGTATCCATAGGTTTGGTTTTTCTCGAGGCCTCTCTCCTTGGCTTCAGATGGCCATCTCTGGCTGTTTCCTCAGGTGGCCCTTTCTCTTTTTCTCAGGTGCGTACACATCTCTTGTGTCGCTATTCTTAAAAGACACTGGTCATGTTGGATTAAGGTTCCATCCTTAGGGTCTCATTTAACCATAATTACTCTTTCCAGACTTTCTAGATACAGCCACATTCAGGTTTAGGACTTTAACATACAAGTTTTTTGGGAGACATAGTTCAGTCCTTTACAGCTATTTACCTGAGCCAAAATCTGGGGTTCATTCTTAACTCCTTCCTATCCTGTATCTGATTCACCACATCCTGATGGCTCCACAGGCATACTTTCCAGACTACAGTGAAAAGCAAGTCCCATGAAGTTATTGGTTTCCCAGTGCATATAAAAATTATGTTTAAAAAAAATATGTTTACACTCTACCACAGTCTGTTCAGTGTGCAATAGCATTATGTCATAAAAAGGTACACACTTCAGGGGGCCGCCTGTGGCTCAGTGAGTAGGGCGCTAGCCCCATATACCGAGGGTGGCGTGTTCAAACCTGGCCCTGGCCAAACTGCAACAAAAAACTTTGCTAGGTATTGTGGCAGGCGCCTGTACTCCCAGCTACTCAGGAAGCTGAGTCAAGAGAATCACCTAAGCCCAATAGCTGGAGGTTGCTGTGAGCTGTGATGTCGCAGCACTCTGTGGAGGGCAACAAAGTGAAGACTCTGTCTCTAAAAAATAAATAAATAGATAAAAAGGTACACACTTTAATTAAAAGTACTTTATTGCTGGACCAGATGCAGTGGCTCATGCCTGTAATCCTAGCACTATGGGAGGGCCCAGGTGGGAGGATCCCTTAAGCTCAAGAATTCAAAACCAGCCTGAACAAGAGTGAGGCCCCTGTCTCTAGTAAAAATAGAAAAATTAGCCAGGTGTCATGGTGGGTGCCTGTAGTCCCAGCTACTTGGGAGGCTAAAGCAGGAGGATCACTTTGAGCCCAGGAATTTGAGGTTATCGTGAGCTAGGCTGAGGTCAGGATTCTCTAACTGGGTGGCAACAGAGTAAGACTCTGTCACAGAAAAAATAAAAGTATCGCTGAAAAAAGCTAACAGTCATTTGAGTCTTAAGTGTACCATAATCTTTTTGCTGGTGGATGCTAATGGCTGCTGACTGATCACAGTGGTAGTTGCTAAAGGCTGGGATGACTGTAGTAATTTCTTAAAACAGTGAAGTCTATCTGATCAACTGACTCTTCCTTTCACAAAAGATTTCTCTGTAGCATGTGATACTATTTGATGGCATCTTACCCACAGTAGAATTTCTTTAAGAATTGGAGTTAGCGCTCTCAAACTCTGCTACTGCTTTATCAACTAAGTTGATGTGCTATTCTCAATCCTTTGTTTTCACTTCACCAAACTCTGCTACTGCTTTATCAACTAAGTTGATGTGCTATTCTCAATCCTTTGTTTTCACTTCACCAATGTTCACAGCATCTTCAAGAAGCGACTTTCTTTGCAACTCCTCATCTGTTCAGGTCTGATCATGAGATTGCAGCAATTCAGTCACAGCTTCAGGCTCTTCCTAGTTTTCTTGCTCTTTCCACCATAGCTGCAGCTACATCCCACATTGAAGTCTTGAACCCCTTAAAGTCATCCATGAGGGTTAGAATCAGCTTTTTCTGAACTTCTGTTAATATTGGTATTTTGGCTGTTTCCCATGAATCATGAATGTTCTTAATAGCATGTAGAATGGTGAATCCTTTCCAGATTTTCAGTTTACTTTGCCAGGCTCCATCCATCACTATCTGTGGCAGCTATAGCCTTATAAAATGTATTTCTTAAATATGAGACTTGAAAGTTGAAATTACTCCTTGATCCATGGGGCTATGGAATGATGTGTGAGCAGGAAAGGAAGCATTAATCTCCTTGCACATCTCCATCAGAGTTCTTGGATGACAAGATGCATAGTGAACAGTAATATTTTGAGAGGACTCTTTTTTTTTTCTCTGTACAATAGGTCTCAAATATTTTAGGTCCACTATTTAAAGCCATGCTGTAAACAGATGTGCTGTCATCCAGGCTTCGTTGTTTCATTTCTTTCTCTTTATCTTTTTTTTTGTTTTTTAGAGACAGAGCCTCACTTTGTCGCCCTTGGTAGAGTGCTGTGACATCACAGCTCACAGCAACCTCCAGCTCTCAGGCTTAGGCGATTTTCTTGCCTCAGCCTCCTGAGTAGCTGAGACTACAGGCGCCTGCCACAACACTTGGCTGTTTTTTGTTGCAGTTTGGCCGGGGCCGGGTTTGAACCCACCACCCTCAGTATATGGGACCAGCGCCCTACTCACTGAGCCACAGGCACTGCCCTGTTCCATTTTTTGAGCACAGGCAGAGTAGACTTAGCATTATCTTGAGGGCCCTGGATTTTCAGATTGTAGAGCAATGGCTTTGACTGAAAATTACCATCTGCATTAGTCCTAACAGGAGAGTCAGCCTGTCTTTTGAAGCATTAAAGCCAGGCCTTGACTTCTTTCTAGCTATGAAAGTCCTAGATGGCATCTTCTTCCAATAGAAGACTGTCCCATCTACACTGAAAATGTATTGTTTAGTGTGGCCACCTTCATCAACGTCTTAGCTGGGTTGGATGGATAACTTGTGGCAGCTTCTACGTTAGCACTTGCAGCTTCACCTTGCACTCTGTTGTTCGGTAGACAGCTTCTTTCTTTAAACCTCCTGAACCAGCCTCTGCTAGCTTCAAAGTTTTCTTCTGCAACTTCCTCAACTCTTTCAGCTTTCATAGAATTGAAGAGAGGTAGGGCCCTGCTCTGGATTAGACTTTAGCTTAAGGGACTATTGTAGTTGATCTTTTTTCCAGACCACTAGCACACTTTTCATATCAGTGATAAGGCTGTTGTGCTTTCTTATTATTTGTGTGTTCACTGGGGTTGCAGTTTTAATTTCTTTCAAGAACTTTTCCTGGCTCGGCACCTGTGGCTCAAATGGCTAATGCGCCAGCCACATACACCTAAGGTGATCCAATCCAGCCTGGGCCTGCCAAACAATAATGATGGCTACAACCAAAAAATAGCCAGGCGTTATGGCAGGTGCCTGTGGTCCCAGCTACTTGGGAGGCTGAGGCAGGAGACTTGCTTGAGCCCAGGAGTTAGAGGTTGCTGTGAGCTATGATGCTACGGCACTCTACCCAGGGGGACAGCTTGAGGCTCTGTCTCAAAAAAAAAAAAAACAAAAAAACAAAAAAACAGACTTTTCCTTTGTATTCACAATTTGGCTTACTGGCACAAAGGCCTAGCTTTTTATTATCTTGGCTTTTAACATGCCTTCCTCACTAAGTTTAATGAATTCTTGCTGTTGATTTTAAATGAGAGCAGTGTGACTCTGCTTTTTACTGGAATACTTAGAGGCTGGGTTATAAATTGGCCTAGTTTAAATATCACAAAGTTTCAGGGAATAGGGAGGTCCAAGGAGAAGGGATAGAGATGGCGGAAGAGCCAGTCAGTGGAGCAGTGAGAACACACATTTATCGATTAAGTTTTCAGCGTTACATGGGGTGGTTCATGGCATCCCAGAACAACTACAACAGTAACATCTAAGATCACTATTCACAGACCACCATAACAGATACAATAAAAGTGTTTGAAATATTGCAGGAATTACCAAAACATGACACAGACATGAAGTGAGCACGTGCTGTTGAAAATGATGCTGATAGACTTGCTTGACACAGGGTTGCCTCAATCCTCCAATTTTAAAAAAGTGCAATAAAGCTAAATGCAATAAAACGTGATGTGTCTGTACTTTTATTATTGTTGGAATTAGTTCTTTTTTTATCTCCTCTGCAACCTCACATGATTGAAAATTCACTCATTCATTGGGTACACATTGTATGTGAGGGAGGCAGCCAAAGAAGTTTAAAAAAAAATAAGACAACTGCAACAAAAAAACAGCCCAGCTTTGTGGCGGGTGTCTGTAGACCCTGCTACTTTGGAGGCTGAGGCAGGAGACTTGCTTAAGCCCAAGAGTTTGAGGTTGCTGTGAGGTGTGACGCCACAGCACTCTACCCAGGGCAACAGCTTGATACTCTTGTCTCAAAAAAAAGAAAAGTAGATGGAAGGAAATGATAGATAAATGCCGAAGTTAATTGGCAGAATCAGAATTATAAATCTAATAGGGTTTTTGATATAATGAAAGAAAAAAAATACCTGTCCAATCTAAGGAAAGAATGAGTAAAGACAACTTTAATGATTTAAGAAATTTAAGATGTGGGTGGTGCCTGTAGCTCAAAGGAGTAGGGCGCTGACCCCATATGCCAGAGGTGTAGGTTCAAGCCCAGCCCGTCCAGAAACTGCAAAAAATAAAAATAAAAAAAGATGTTACCCATTATTAATCACTCTGAAACTCATAATGATTTAGACAGTTTTTTAGAAGGATATGATAATTTATTAACAAGAAATAAAGTACCAGAGCTGGCTAATAATTGATAAATGAAGTATAAAAGCCACAGAAAATGTACCCCTATAAGGTCTGGGCTTATGTTGTTTACTGGGTGAACTTTTTGTAATCAGAGGATTCAGTGATTCTTTTAAAGGGAGCAGATTTTAAAAAACGTTCTAGTATTGGCAAGCGCCCATAGCTTTGGGTAGGGCACCAGCCACATACATGGAGGCTGGCAGGTTCGAGCCTGGCCTGGGCCTGCTAAACAACGACGACTACAACAAAAAAATAGCTGGGCGTTGAGGTGGGTGCCTATAGTCTCAGCTACTTGGGAGGCTGAGGCAAGAGAAGCACTTAAGCCCAAGAGTTTGAGTTTGCAGTGAGCTGAGACACCATGGCACTCTATGAGGGCGACAGTGAGACTCTTTCAAAAAAACAAACAAAAAAACCCTTTCTATAGAACCCTATTGCCAAAATCCAACAAAGGTAAATATATTTTAAAGTAACTTTGCTTATGAATGTAGATAATTCTATAAAATTAGATGTAATCCTATCATGCTTTAAACATAATTCCAAACTATGAAGAGGATGGTCCCTAACTCAGTGTTTGGGGTGCCAGCCACATACACTGGGACTGGAGGGTTCAAACCTGGCCTGGGCCTGCTAAACAACAATGACAGCTACAACAACAAAAATAGCCGGGTGTTGTGGCGGGTACCTGTAGTCCCAGCTATTTGGGAGGCTAAGGCAAAAATATTGCTTAAGCCCAAGAGTTTGAGGTTGCTGTGAGCTGTGATGCCATGGCACTATACCAAGGGTGACATAGACTGTGTCTCAAATATAAATCTAATGACCCTATTGTCATTTCAGTAGAAACAGCAAGGCCTTCTCCCTGAAGCAGCCATTTTGATATGCTTCTGGCTATTCAGAATGACTTAAATCTGAACAGGGATCAATGGTTCTGGCAAGAGCCCTATAGTCTCACTGAACTGCTGTGGTTCCCAGAAAACCTCATCTGCACCGCTCAACCTTTGTGCTTTTTGTTCTGCCTGGGTTTCCTCCCTCGCCTCCTTAACCACCGGTCAAGTGCTTATCCATGAAAAGCTTTTCTGACTTCTCATTTCCAGGGATAGGCTTGCCCACTCTGCACCTTTTTGGCACCCCACACATTTTTCTGTGTTTGCCCTGTTCCCTTGCATTACCTTCCTCCGTTCAGGCGTCTTCCTAGTGTGAAGTCTGGAGGGTAGGGACCAGGCTCCACTTTCCTACATCTGCAGAGCTTCATGTCTTGTTCGTCACATGAAGACACAATCCACAATATGACCTACATGAGCTGTCCTGTGATGGAGGGTGGACTCTGCAGCTATTAGAAACTCTGGAATTTGGAGGCACACCATGTGATGTTCCAGGCTTGTGCTAGTGATAAACCATCCCTCAGGATCTTAGCTCCCAGACCAGGGGGGGCAGCTAGCACTTGCTGTGTACCAAGTACTGGGCTAACCACTTGGTGGGTAGCTCCCTGGGTCCTCATAGCAGTGCTAAGGGAGGTACTAATACAACTCCTATTTTACTACTGAGGAAATAAGTCCTGAATTACCATGTGGTAGAGCTGGAGACTTGCCGGGGGTGTCTCAGGCTGAGCCACTCACAGGATTTGCTGACCCAAAGTTCAGTTTCCTCTGGGAAGTAGTGTGTGGCAAGGATCAAGGCCAGGTGTAGGGCCTGGGACTGGATGTGTGTGAGGAAGCAGAAGGGCCACTAGCTCTTCCAGGCTGTTCATGCTGTTCTGTAATTTTCTTTTTTGTCTTAATGTATTGTGATCATCTTTCCATGTTGCGGTAGTTTTTTGTTTGTTTGTTTGTTTTGACACAATCTCACTGTGTTGACCTCAGTAGAGTCACATAGCATCACAGCTCACAGCAACCTCAAATTCCTGGGCTCAAGTGATTCTCCTGCCTCAGCTTCCCAAGTAGCTGGGACTATAGGCGCTGGCCACAATGCCTGGCTATTTTTGTTGTTGTTGTTGTTGTTGTCGTCATTGTTGCTTAGCAGGCCCTGGCCAGGTTCCAACCCACCAGCCCCAGTGCATGTGGCTGCCACCCTAAACACTGAGCTATGGGTGCAGAGTCATGTTGCCATAGTTCTAAACATGTTTACAAACTCTGACACTCCTATAAAAGGTAGAGGTTGATTATCTTCTACATCACTGAATACAGGCCAGTCTCAGTGACACAATTCTATTGAGTAGAACATGGCAGAGTGATGGTAAGTGATGTGAGGCTAGATTAGAAAAGGTTCTACAGGCCTGGTGCAGTGGCTCACACCTGTAATCCTAGCACTCTGGGAGGCCAAGGCAGGTGGATAGCTTGAGCACACAAGTTAGAAACCAGTCTGATTAAAAAGCGAGATCCCATCTCTACTAAAAATAGAAAAAACTGAGGCAAGGCTGGAGCCTAAGAGTTGGAGATTGCGGTGAACTATAATGCCCTAGCACTCTACCCAGGGCAACAGCTTGAGACTCTGTCTCAAAAAAAAAAAAAGTTCCCCCCAATGGTCACATTTTGCAAAACTAAGCACATAACATTGATTCCATGCACAAATCTTTTTTTTTTTGCACTTTTTGGCTGGGGCCAGGTTTGAACCCACCACCTCTAGTATATGGCCTAGCATCCTACACCTTGAGCTACAGGTGCTGCCTGCCATGCACAGATCTTTTTTTTTTTTTTTTTGAGACGGAGCCTCAAGCTATCCCCCTGGGTAGAGTGCCATGGCATCACAGCTCATAGCAACCTCCAACTCCTGGGCTCAAGCGAGTCTCCTGCCTCTGCCTCCCAAGTAGCTGGGACCACAAGCACCCGCCACAATGCCCGACCATTTTTTGGTTGCAGCCATCATTGTTGTTTGGCGGGCCTGGGCTGGGGATTCGAACCCACCACCTTAGGTGTACGTGGCTGGCGCCTTAGCCAATTGAGCCACAGGCGCCGAGCCGGCTGAATTGATTTATTTGTAGAGATGGACTTATTTTAGAGAAGCGATGAAGTCTTTTAAGAGAAGCTGATAAATTAACTTTCAGAAATTGCTGATTTATATATGGGAATATGTCTAAAATTCAACAAAGTGACATAGTCATTGAGCAGTCTGTGATTCAAATGGAATGTGCTAGAATAGGACTTTTGACATCTGTCCCCTATAGAGGTGACTATAAACACATTTATTGTCCAACTTAAATGCTCCCATTACAAGCCTGACTGTCCCAAGAATAAATAGATTGCTAAGTATCTGTACAGACATGCTTTTCCCCCACTGCAGGTGATTTGAGACGGGTTTAAATGTTACATTTCTTGACTGGTCTTTCACGATTTTTTATCACTAACTCCCTCTCACTTTTTTCCGATCTCATTGGACAACAAAAGTTTCCTTTCAGACCCAAAACGTGAAATGATGTTTTAGAATTAAGGAAAGGATGTTGGATTAAGATTAATGGAGGAGAGATTAAAATGAGGATATGTGCATGTAGAAAGAGTTTTTTTTTGGACCTTAAAGTCATTCCCTAGATTCCCACTGTAATTTGTTTACCGGCAGGCTTTCCAGGTCTGCTCTGATTTAAATTCCGAGAGTGCAGGAGTTGGGGGCAGAGCTGTGATTACGGCATTTGAGGGTAACAGTGCGCCTTTCAGTCTGGATTTTAACAAGCCACTTGGGGATGGGAATGAGCTCAGATAGCCGTGGCGGACCGAAGATGATCAGTGACGCTGTTTTTCCCTTTTACCCAGGTCTACTGTGGAGAAATGCAGAAAATATTTTGGCCTGGACTCTTCCGTGCCCAATCGTGGGAGTGTAAAATGCTAACCTGTTGACCAGCAGTGGGCATTTCCTCTCAGACGGAAGAACTTCACTGGGTAATTTTAGCTATGCATAGTCACCAGGAACCTTTTACAGAACCTGTAGAAAAAAAGAACTAAAAACAGGAATAAAGGGGAAACATCTGGATAATATATACACAAAGATCCCGAAGACCCTGTTAGCCTTTAAAAACATCACACACAGAAATTCTGAGTAAAAAACATCATAGTTGGTTTCCCCTCTGCTTTGTGAAATGGACGTCTAAAGTGTTTCCGAAGGAACATTTGAAAAGAAACAAAAGACCCAACAAAGTTCGGGGGCTCTGTTTCAGACTAGGAAGAGAGCTTGGTTCCGAGCCCAGGAAGTTTAACCGTGGAGCTGATGGGGAAGTTCCCCACCAGCAAGTCCACTCAGCTTCAGGAGCCTTTCCAGGGCTTTCCAAGACTGCCCACCAGCGCTCTCCACTGAGCTGCTAGGACAGCGCGGAGTCCACGAGAGAGTGAGCTCTGTTCTGTTTCCTTTCAATACCCACGGGAGGATTTAAACCACACTTTGCTCAAAACTGTTATTTAATTAGACATTTTTGCACTCACTCTGAAGCCCAGTGAGTAGTGTGTGTTACAAATTATTTCTATAATACATACTACTACTATTATGTATAATACATAATGTTTATGTATTATACATACTACTAGTATGTATTATAGAAATAATTATATTACAGATTAATATATTATAATTATTAATATAATATAATAATAATATAATAATAATATCTACTACTAGTATGTATTTCTATAATACATACTAATCTATTATGCATTATATATAATACATAATGCTCATGTATTATACATACTTCTAGTATATATTATAGAAATAATTATAATTATTAATACAATTACATTATAGATTAACATATTAATATATTATATTATAATTATTTCTATAATTATATTATAGAAATAGTTATATCTGGGAGCCAAGAGTAGTTCTCTAACTTAACAAAGGAATCATAATTTGTAAGAATTGTTTTTTGGAGATGGGGGTTAACCACAGTCAGTATATTTTTAAATCATTAATTCAATTTAGAATTCTGAAAAGAAAAATTTCAGGTCACTGATTGTCAATCTTGTGGGGTCACAGCTCATCAGGTCTTTAGCCATCTCAAGGGATACATGCAGATTCTCTAAAATATCTGAAAACAAAGCTAACTTTAATGGCTGCAAGAACAACAATTATAGAGCCCACTTGGAGAGAACCGTGCACTGCTCCCAGAGTGTTGCACATTTGGACTCATATATGTGAGCCCTCTAATGTCTCTGGGAGGAAAGAACTGTTCTTATTCCAAGTTTACAAAAGAGACAGAGAGAGATCATGGATTTTGATCAATGTCACACAGCTAACAACAGGAAAACTGGGGTCTGAATCCATCAATGAGCCTGCAGAGCACATGTGTCGATGCTTTCAGTGACAACTCAGTGTCTTCCAATGCAGGTTCCTGGGCCGGTGCTGAGGATGTCGCGGGCTGTGTTCAGCACCAGATTTAAGACTGAGGCTTCATTGGCATGTGGTCCTTCAAGGACGCGTGAAGGACGCACGACCTTCATGAATCATCACACCAATATCATCTCCTTGCTTACTTTTTAAATGTAACAGCTTTATTGAGATTTAATTAACATGACATGCAATTTGCTCATTTAAAGAGTACAGTTTCATGACTTTTAATATATTCACAGGGCCGTTACCATCATCAATTTTAGAACATTTTCATCCCCCCAAATAGGAACCCCATACCTATGAGTAGTTCCTTCCTGGTACTCTTTTTTCCCACTTCCTGGCAAGCACCACCGGTCTGCTTTCTGCCTCCGTGGCTTGTCCTATCATGAACATCTTATGTGAATAGAATCAGACAGCATGTGGGTTTGCGTTTGGCTTCTTTCACTTAGTAGGACGTTTTTATGCTTCATCGTGTAATGGAGTGTGTTAGTCCTTCATTTCTTTCCATTGTCAAATAATATTCCATTGTCTGCAATCATCACGTTACATTTGTGCATTGATGACTTGGTGGACACGTTTCCACTTTTTGTCTATTCTAAGTCCTGCTGCCGTGAACGTGTGTGTGCTGGTGTTTGTGTGGACGTGTTTTAGCTTCTCATACGTAAATACTTAGGAGTGGAATCGCCGTATCATATTGTAAGTTTAGGTTTAACCTTTTCAGGAATTGTCTTTTTCCTCCTTGCTTATCAATAGTAAGTTCTTCTTATCTAACTATTTTTGCAAAAGTGGCCTTTCCCCTCCACCTTGACCTTGGAAAGCAAGGATGTCAGACACTGCCTTCAACACATACTCAACATCCGGTTGGCTATAGATAACCCCTTTCAGTAACAGAAACTAAATGGAAAGCTTAGAGTAACCTTGAGTAACTGCTCCATCCTTTCTGAATGCTAAGTATTTTAAGTGAGTGTATGAAACAAATTTAATAAATGATAGTAATGTTAATAGCTAACATCTGTTAAAATACACCTTAGTTGTTCCAGGCAGTCTATGAAGTATGTTACATATATTTTACCACTCAGTTTTAGAACCACTACATTAGTTTGGAATTCTTACATTCTGGGTTAAAACAAAATCGTAAGCTTGACAGACATATTTTATCTGTTTGCTACTGATGACTAGGTAGGAAAGAAAGAAAAGGTTTAGCTTGAAGTAAAAAAAGCTAAAACAGAAAAACAAACTTCC